>VOPJ01008680.1:0-35000 GCA_014673585.1 Semibalanus balanoides | reverse complement strand
TTCAATTATTTCGGACATAAGCTGTGGCTTTGGCACAACCACAAACTTTTTGGAAGGCAGTGCCAGTTAAAGTGACCTGGTGACCTGACCTGGGATGACCTGAAGTCAAATGTTTAACAAAGTGTGAGAAATTGATGTTCGAACAGCTGTACAAAAATTGGCGGCGCTGCGCGACGATGTTTCTCCGCTATTCCGGAAAAACCTTAGGGGGTCAAAATGACCTCCCACCAGGGCGAGGGTTAATTTAAAGTTAAAATGTGTATTGATGACATTATTACAAACCACAGCATTGACCATTTGTGACGTTACTGTCACTTATACTTATACTCTCGCTATTTACCAATGGTTGGACTAAGAAAGTCCCCACTGGTAAATGATGACGTTAGAAATCAGCATTCACCAAAGCTCATCACGTCCTCATCACTAATCACACGATGACGTCACAACTCACGTGTAATGGTGACGTGAATGGTTCCTGGTTCAAATGTGAACCTTGGCATAGGAACGTCGGCGTTGCTGAAGCCTTCAGCTGTCCCGCTGGCTGCTAAAATCATCAGCATAAGCGGCAGATGACCCATTCTGCCTGGAGGAAGCAATGGAAGCACAGTCACGTTCCGCGTCACCGATTTTTTGTTTGGTTGCCCTGCGACTAGCCGTCTGTAGGGGACAATGGCAAGACCGGCCCCCAGTCAAGGCCATTGGCAGCATCACGCTCTGGTGACGTCACCGGAGCGTGAAGTTTTATTTTGTATCCCTTTACTATTGCCAATCTTATGGGAGGTACAGTAGTTCCGAGCAAAATTCAAACTCGATTAACCCGCGCGACGTAGGGGGAGGGGGTAAATATTACCCCCATCCTGAATTTCCGAAATAACTTGAAAACTATAACAGATAAAAACGTCAAAGTTTCAGTACCTTATCCAGCATCAATTTTACGTCTTGCTAGAAAGTTTCAATAAAAATAATAAAAACCTTGGGAGATAATGACGTTTTGTTGACGTCATGTCATGCCATTTTGGGCAGAATAACGATAAATGTTTGATGCATCGTAGAAAACATAGCCAAAATGTAAATTGCAAACGCAAAACAGTTTATAAGGAAGGAAATTTAATTATCTACAAAATTGCAGTCTCGTATTTCCAAAAAATGGGTTTTTGACCCCCCCCCCCCACCAAAAAAATAATAAAAAAACTTGAACATTTATAAGAAAACCAAGTGTAAGAAATACCTAAAACAAATTTCAAAGAAATATATTTATTTTTCAGTGACTGATTGCTCACCAAACATAAGTAGCTAATGACGTAATTTTTCCAAATAACATTGTTTTATTTTTGACCTGATACAGATATATAAATGCAGCTTTTGTATGAATGAGACAAAAATGACCTAGAAACATGCATTATTTATTCCTATTAGTAAGTTTCTAGTTTTGAACTTAGATGACCTGATCTTGACATTTTATGGGGTCAAATGGTAAAAATGGTTGTTGCTATCGATTTTTATGTTAAAATAACCCCTAAAACATATGTCAAAAGACTTTCGTTGACCTCTTGGTGACAGTAACCTTTTGATACCTGATCTTGACTTTGACCTTTGCATGCAAATTCATTTTTACTTAATGCAGGAGATGTATTACACCTTTGAGAGCTTTATGTGCATTGATAGTCTTAATAAAAGGATTATTTGTGAAAGTATGAACCATTAAATCAATTAACTCAAATTTTCCATATGACCTGACCGTGACCTGATATTTGACCTAACTTGAAAGAAAAAATCGGGTATGCATTAGATTCATGTCATTAAGAGCTTTCGATCGCCGCCTCACGCGTCTCGCTGCGGTTATTGGTTCGGAAGATACAAGGGAGGGTAAAATTTACCCCCCTACACCGCGCGTTCGGCTGGAGACCCCTAAGCCGCGCGGGTTAAACGATGAGTTAGAGGTGATACGAAAAACGTAAGCAAGCCATACAAAGGCCACATACCTTGTCTATCGATACCAAGGTCCACTTTCCCTTTGGCTTGCATAAAAACATGTTAAATATGATCCTATGTGAAAGGATATTTCCCTAGAACGCGTACTCACGGTGGGTTGATTTCCGCNACTGGTGTATCTGGTCACTAATTGAAATGTGAATCTAGGAGGACCGACGGAACCATGCCCCCCCCCCCCAAGACCGTTTAAGGGGAGACTAAATTTTGTTTCGTCACCCCAAAACTGGGACCAAAGGTTAACAATTAACTGTATAAATTGCCTTTGCAGCAGTCAAAACTCAGCTATCCACAACATAAAGGGGAATTTTGCGCCGCTTCGCGGCGTGACACAGGTTTCCCAATTGTTTATATACATTATTTTAAAAATGTATTTGCAGCAGTTAATATCCAGCTATCCACAGGCAAAACTAGAAAATGGATCCAAGTTTCGCGGCCTAACACGTTTCCCAGATGGTAATGCAAATGTAAAAAATGTGAAAATAAATTAACTTAACCCGCGCACCGACCTATTTCTGCCAACTTCTGATTCTGAGCCAACTTCGAACCGACGGGGGCGGATAACCGCCCCCTATAGATATCGAAAACTACGCAACGTAGCGAGAAGCAGAAAACGGCGTGAGGTAGGCCGTGACACTAGAGAAACCACAATACATTTTTGATCAGGTCAATATTAAGGTCACCAGAGGTCAAAACAGGTCAAATTTCCGATATTTCGAGTAAATTTAGCATTGCTTCACATAATCCGGGCTAGCTCAGTAACTAACATAGCTAGGAGCGATCCGAAAAAAGCACTGCAATACACTTGAAACACTCTTTCGCCAGTATGATCTCAGATGTCTGATAAAGTCAACAGTTAAGGCACCAGAGGTCAGCAAAGGTCAAAATGCTTAATTTTACCCAAAAAAAAATAGTATAACAGATAGGGAAGTGATTTCCCCACCATCGTGTTTCTCACATTACGGCACATCGATTTATATATCGTACGATCTAGCTAGGTCAAACTCAAAATTTTGACCTGACCTGACCTTAGGTCATGCCAAGTTCAAGTCAAATTTTATGTCAATCGATGGAGGTCGACAAGAGAAACAGAATGGTGAAAACCACAGCACTCTAACTCAACTAGAAGATGATTTATTGTACAAAAACCATATGACCTGGGGGCACATTGGATTTTACCTTAGAGAGGTCACGGAAGAAAAATACAACATGCATTCTTCTGCTTAACTTCAAAATAATGATAAGGATGAAAACTGACTACATTTAGCCAGGTTTTGTTCGATTGGTGCGCATTTCCATTTTCTCCCATAGCCTTATAATGGAAGGTCACACAAATTGACATGACCTCAGGTCACCGATATCAAAAATCCGAGATGAACAAACTGTAGATAGCCAAGGCCTTATCACACACTGTGAGTTTCAAACTGTTTGGTTTACCACTGCGGCTTCGGCAAGATGTCAAACTTACAAAAACGTGACTTGATTTCAGGTCATTTAATGTGACCTGACAACGTGACCTTGAAAGTTAGGAAGTCAAATTTGTATGAAGTGTGCGTAAATGATGCCCAAACAGCTATGCAAAATTTGGCGGCGCAACGCTCCACCGTTTTTCCGCTAGTCCTGAAAAACCTGTGGGGGTGGGGCGGATATCCCCCCCCCCGTTGGTGCGTGGGTTAAGCATACCACCATATTAGTTACTCAATCTGGTAGCGTCATGGACCACAGGTCTGCCTTTACATGGTGCATTAATGCGCTAGAAACGATTATCTGGAGGCGAGTCCATTATGAGTCATGGGGAAGTCGCTTTGTTGAGCGACCAATGGCGTGCTCGAGATTAAGATGTTTCGAGGTGTTCTGAAAAGTGTCAGTAGGTGAAGATTATCTTGCTAATTACCACTAAACCACAATTTTTAACATACCATATTCTAACCAACATATTACAGAATTCTGAGAGACATTTCAAGACAAAAATCGCTTGCAAAAGTTGTGTAGTTAAGGAATGGATAAGTATAGGTACTATAATTTTCATACTAAAACATTTCAAAACATCTTAAAATGTTTTAAATCATTTTTCGCAAAATAATCCATCGTAAAAACGGCTAATAATAATAATAATAATAATAATAATAATAATAATAATAATAATAATAATAATAATAATAATCCTCATCATCATCATCATCATCATCATTACAAAATAATAATAAATATAAGAATGCATAAGAAACTTATGACGTCATTTTATAAATTCAATTTTTGACTTTTTGACCAATACAAACAAATAAAGACTTTTTTAGGCAAAACTGGTCTAGTAACATGTTTTTTACAATTATGAATTAATAACTTTTATGTTTTTATCGCTATTGTGAACGTGATCGGGTGGAGGCTGCTAATGCTAATCACCCATAGCAATTTCCATCTATGGTGACGATTTATGTTATTAACTAACCCACACATAAAAATCAATATATGGTCAGATAGCTAATTCAACTACCAATAACTTGACACTAAACAAATCATTGTATTTTCATAGCTTTAATAATGATGACTGACAGAGCGAAATCGTTATTTTTGGATTTGGTCGATTTTGGGTCTTTTACTTGACATGGAAGGTCACCCGTTGACCGGAAACTTAAATATTAGGTACTGGTAGATTCCTCTCATGTCAGGCAATATGCTGGTTTTTACCGCGTTGCTCTATGTTGCTTGATTTGGAAGGTAACAGGGGGTCTTTTTAGAACTCCCGTAGGGCGAAGATTAGAAAAGCTCCCGTAGGGCGAGGGTTAAAAAAAAACGATGTGTTTATCAAATGGGTCCTCAAAGCTGTTTGTTTCTAACGTGCAACTCACTGCCAACAGCTTAATATCCTCTACGAAAGCAAACTCGGAGAGGGAACAGGCGGCACTATCGTGTATAGGTAAGTTGTTACATCTGAGACGCTTCGTTAAACCGTGTGTTAATTACGTAACAACCACTTAGATATAGGTAAGTTTTTACATCTGAGACGATTCTTTGAACCGTGTGTTAATTATGTAACAACCCTTTAAAATCAACCCTTGACGTGAACACAAAAGGAAAACCCATTAACGACCAAACTGAGATGATCCTAATCCTGGACAAGGACGCTTCACCGACATTTTATGGTGATCCTGTGAAAATTAATCGTCTGCAAAATAAAGTAAGAGGGTGTTGTTAAAAATAAGTTCCAAATACCTGCCACTATCGTGTATCGTGTATCATGTACTTCGAGAGCAGGTAAGGATTACTTAAGTGGCCGAAGCCCACCAAAACGGAACGGCACGGTCGCACGGTTCAACACTAGGCCTGTATGTACATAGCATTACATAGCATAAATAGCTTTCCACTATTATTTCTTCCACTTTTCTTTCACTAACTTCCATATGCTTGTTTTTTAGTTACCCCCCCCCCCCCCCCCAGTGCGTGTAGTGGCATTCCCCTCTTCAGTGCGCGTGTTAAGACAGAGCATGTGGCGAGTAACTCAGGGTTATGTTAAGAGTAACAGCATTATTGGCATGGGTGATGATGGGGAACCAGTAGGATATCGCAAAAGCAACATATGAGCATTTTCAGAGTAAGTCGAGGGAATAAAGCCTATTCTACGTTTACCTGCTGCTTAGTGTAAATACTAGGTACATGGAGGGTAGATGGGGTTCAATCAGCTGGAATTATGGGTAGGATAGAAGTAACTGAAGAGTATTATAAGAGTATGAGCTGTAAGCAGAGTAAATTAAGAGTGAAAAAATCAGTGTCATTGAATGTAGATACGTTTTACAGTGATAATGATGACATTTTTTAAAATTGAATCCATGGCGACCCAGAAAGGCCTTTGTTATTGCAAGGGCTTCACTTCTCTTCTCTGAAAGTTTGAAATGTGTCATGGGCCATAAATGTTTCACTTCTCTGAAAGTTGTACAATGTACGCTGCTTGTGGTGCAAAATATGAAGTAATTGCTGCCGAACACAATTCTGACATTTGTTTCTCACAAACAGTGCTCAATTTCATGAAAAACTAAGTTTTAAGTATTTTGGGCTGGATGACGTCCATATGAAGGAATTTTTGGAAATAAGGAAAAAAACCTTCACCGCTGCAAATATGTTCATGAACTAGTGAATGGCTAATTATAGGCCAAATGTAAAAACAAGTCTACTTTCATCAACATTTTGATAAAAAGGGATGACGAACATCGGCTTTAAGAGGCTACCCTAATACACTAGGGCCTTATTTTTTGCAGATGTCAAAACCAAACTCAAGTATACTTTCGATTAGACCTCTGTGGGTGTTTTAACTTCTACAATACTTAATTCTAATGGAATTCCATCAGCTTGGCCATCTCAACTCAAATCTTATGTTAATGTGAAACATTCCCTTTAAAGGGAATGTTTCACATTCCTGAAAGTTGTCCAATGTACGCCGCTTGTGGTACAAAATATGAAGTAATTGCTGCCGAACACGATTCTGACATTTGTTTCTCCACAAACAGTGCTAATTTCATGAAAACTAAGTTTTAGTATTGGGCTATTTGACGTCATATGAAGGAATTTTTGGGAAATAGAAAAAAACCTTTCACCCTGCATATGTATTGACTAGTGTATGGCCCAATGTATAGCCAAATGTAAAAACAACGTAGTCTACTTTCATCAACATTTGATAAAGGAGAGATGACGACATCGGCTTTACGCGGGCTATTCAAATACACTAGGGTTATTTTGCAGATGGTCAAAACCCAAACTAAAATTTACTTCGCATTAGACCTCTGTGGGTGTTTAACTCTACAATTACTTAATTTCAATGTAAAATCCAACCAACTTGGCCATCTCAAACTCAAACCTTATGTTAATGTGAAACATTCCCTTAACAACTATATATATATATGATATATGATATATATATATATATATATATATAATTATATATATATATATATATATATATATATATATATTACCACAATGCTGGATATCCCTTTAACACTAGCACGTGATTTTGGAAAAGCTTTCGGCGCCTCTACGGCTAATGTTGAAGGTATTTGGGAAACATTTGACCTAGGGCATTTTTGATTTTCCCAGACAATTTTTAGGCAGAATATTCAGAACGGAAGTGTAAAAACCAACATACTTTTATTCCTGTAGATATTATTAAACAGCAGCGGCTTAGAGATTCCCAGGTCTTCCGAGAAGTGGTAGAAAAACAGGTGTCCCGAGCGTTGGAGACAGGCTCTGGACACATACTCCCAAATAGACAACGAAAGTTTTTTTTTTTTTGTTATCTCTAATATGAGTTTCAACTCTACTTCATAGGTATATGTTTAAGCTGCTCTAGGTACACGATCTAAACAGCATGTGGTAAATCTCCTCTCACCCTTAATTGGGCTGGGGAAAACAATACATTTGTTGTGTAGGTACTGGTACATAACTTGTGAATGATTGATGGAATCATCAAATGACGTATGAACTGCATAAATATATTGGTACATTGTATAAGGTGTGTATTGCTCAATTGCTCCAAAGCACAGATATCAACGCTCGGAAACACATATAACACCGGAGATGCTCGAAGTCGCGCAAGCCACCGCAACATTCAAACATCACTTAACACAGTAACACATGAGGAAAACTAACTGGCTTGTGACAGACCCAAGTTGGAAAGGGCTGTATCTTACGTTCGCACATCTACTTGTTGACCACCGTTTCACATTACTGCAGTTTGTGATGTTGAAGTGCTTTGACTGTTTGGCTACCCGAGCTTCGCTTGCATCAAGTGTTGTGTGGAACGGTGCTGTCAGTGATGCTGAAGGGCCGAGTTGTGCCAGTAGCACCACTTGAGCCACCAATTGCCATTTTGGACAACCACGTCGGCTTCGGACGTAATTTTCAAGGCTGCTGACGTTCTTACTGGACCGTACAGCTGACCGCAATATTCCTGGGACATACCAGACTTCCAAGGCTCTCTATCACACATGCTCCTGACCGAGTGATTTTGGTATTTCATGCCCCATGCGACTCCCGCCGGTTGGCAGGCGGTTATTTTAAAAGGTCTAAGGGGTCTTACCAGTGGGTGGCCTTTGCAAGTACCAGATTCATGCTCGCCCCGCCGGGTGGTTGTAGCACATGGTAGAACGGCGCCTCAATCTCGTTCATCGTCTCTCTGGGAACGTCTCTTTGCCAACTTCTATTCGCTATGCTTTGACTGGGCAGACAGAGTCGGGTTCTCAGAGCGCATTGCCAACATGCTTTGGAGCGAAAAAGCTTCTACTTCCACAACCTGCAGCTCATCCATCCCTTAGTTTTGGTGGAATCGCTTCTGAAAATCCTAAGAACTCAACGCCCAACCTTTTCGTCTTTTTTTCAGCTTGACGTCCCCCAACCTCATATCTGGCGGCTTGTCATTGCTCCCCGATGTGGACCGAAACAAAAAGGTAGTCCTGCACCACCAGGGAAGTACTGTTGAGAGATTCACGGGTTATCGAAGGCCCAAGCTGAGCCTGGTCGTAAAGCAGAGTCTTCCTCTTAGCTGTTCAAGTCAGAAGCTGTAAGGCATGGATGAGGTTCTTCACCTTCCTTACTGAATTTAAGCAAGTTTCAAGTTTGTCTTAATATATGCCATTAATCTACATTGCTCCCCGCTGAAACTGTCTTTGTCTTTTTCGCTAGATCACCTAGATGTTATCCTTCAAGAAGCGACTGATGACACGAGAACATTGCAGGTGCATCATTGTGTGTCTCATAGCTCTCCCCGTTGCTCTTCTACTTCAAATCAAGAACGAGACATGGAAAGGATCAGATCAGTTTTGTTCTAAATATTTCACCAAGAAGTTTCGCCATTTCATGTATGTGCAGTAGCTCTTTCCAGGACGTTGATACCAGTTGCTCAGAATTATTTCGGTCGTTTCTTCACTTCGGATGACTGGATGAACCTGCCTCACTCTTCTTCTGACGAATTTCTCTAGTTCTCATCGTCAGGGATAATTGAGACACAAGCCCAAATATGGAGGAAAAAATTGTTTTATTCTATCTGAGTGCGTTTATCCATGCTTCACAAACTAACAAATTATTTAAGAAGGATATAAATTTGGAACACAAAACTACAACTTGAAAACGGCATGTGGTAAATAGCTTCCCACCCTTGTGCTTGGCAAATTATGCAATATTCACCTCGTTTTTATTTTTGCTTCGGACCTCGGGCCTACCGGCCCTCGGTCCTCCGCTAAAAAAAAACTCGGTGAATATTGCATAATTTCCCAGCACCGGGCGGGAATATATATTACCACATGCTGAGATATCCCTTTAACATTAGCACGTGATTTTGGGAAAAGCTTTCGGCCATCTGCGGCTAATGTTGAAGGTATTTGGGAAACGATTTTGACCTAGGTCATTTTGATTTTCCCAGACAATTTAATTAAGCGCAATATTCAGAACGGAAGTGTAAAAATACAACATACTTTTATCCGGTAGATATATAAACAGCTAGCGGTAGAGATTACAGGTCTTCCAGAAGTGGTAAAAAAACAGTCATCCGAGCGTGACCCAAAGAGACTTTGGAGCACTTTGGAGACTTTTATTTGGATACAGGCTCTGACACATTAAATCACGAATAACAAGAGAGCAATGTTGTTTTCGTTATTTCTAATATAATTCATACTTCATAGGTATCTGTTCAAGTTGCTCTACACGATTTCTGCGGCATGTGGTAAATCTCTTCCCACTCTTGGGCTGGGCAAATGCTGGGCAAAATCTACATTTGCTGTGTAGGTGCATAACTTGTGTAAATGATTGACGGAATCATTGAATGACGTATGAACTACTTAAAGATGTCGGTTCATTGTAGAAGGTGTTTATTGCTCCAAAACACATAACATCGCTCTGAAACACAGATTAAAACACCGGAGATGCTCCGGAAACACCGCAACATCAACAAACCAATAGCACGCAGGAAAACTAACTGGCATTAAAAAGTTTGGAAGCTGTATCTCACGTTTGCTTTTCAACTTGTTCACCCACGTCCACATCATACCGCAGTTTGTGATGTTCTTTGAGACGTGTTATCCAGTGCTCGGTTTTTCATTATTTCTTCACTTATGGCTGGACTCGATAAACTTCCTCGCTCTATCTTCTGACGCCCCTAGGCTCTCATTATCTGATATTTGAAAGCCCAAATATGGAGGGAAAATGGTCTTTATATATGGGTTTCATTCTTTATACTTCACAAACTGAAGAATTACTTTAAAAAGTATATAATTCAGGCACAAAATACAACGTGGAAACGGCATGTGGTAAATAGCTTCCCACCCTTGTGCTTGGCAAATTATGCAATATTCACCTCGTGTTTTTGCTTCGGACCTCGGGCCTACCGGCCCTCGGTCCCCCGTATAAAAAACCTCGGTGAATATTGCNCGGCGGCTCCTATGACACGCCGCCGCCAGCGGTGGCGTCCCATAGGAGCCCAGATAGAAGGAGCCTAACCCCGCCCCCCCGGCACGGCCAAGGTGGCGCCAAGCATCGGCATGGCTCGGGCTAACCCTATTCCCTGTGGGGGACAGATCCTGCCTCCGGTATTTTTTCGCCTGCAGCTTCTGAACCGTTACGTCTAACGTCTTGAAACTTTTTGACTTTTCCTAGAATCGAATGACGCGTGTTGTGTCAAAACTTTGAGAAAAAACAGCTCAGCAGAGGCGGCTCCAGGCCATAGGCAGCGGAACGGGGGGTCACTGGGGCACCGGGCCCAAGGGGGGGGGGTCACCGGGCCCCCTTGAATCTGCAAGGGGGGGCACACCTATCAAAGTTTTTTTTTACACCGTCACCCATTAATAGGTAACCAGGAATGCCCCACCCTCAATCCCAGCGACGCACAATACCTTACGTTAACAACACAGATACAGATAAAGATTTAAATGTCGCTGCACTCCCTGCTTAATGAAAATGGAAGCAAACGCTTAAAAAACAAACGAGGAGGCAGTTGTGTGTTTAGACATGGTTAGATAAAAGATAGCAGAAAGTAGTCATTTCTGAAAGCTGAATAATACTGTCCCCATCCAACTACTCCCTGCATACAGTACTTTCACACATCTCATACATTTTAAAGGAGTTTGTAGGGGTGGTCTTATATATTCCTTCATTCATTATATATGTAGACACCGCCCTCCAATTCACAGACCGGGTCCCATCAGCACTTATATTGCAGGCGTCACTCCGGCCGCAACCCAGCCGCACCGGTCACCAGTTCCACCACCTCTGCCGCGTCCTGCCCCACCCCCGACCTCGCGAGGTGCACGTGGCCTACACGTCACGTGCGCCCGAGCACCACGGCTGGCCCCGCCGGTCACCAAGACGCGAGCCGGGAGAGGGCATGCAATAACAGAAACATACCTAACTACACCTTCCCTCTCGTAATTCAAACAATAGCACATGAAAACAGAAAATATTAAAGAAATATTCGCTAATAACATGACTGATACCGTCCACCGTAACACGAACCCCAGCGATAGTTTTTCACCACTGTAGGACCACCAGCACATAACACCGGTGTCCGGCAGCGACCAAGCGCGACTATCACGGCGAGACTCCGGACCGCGCGCAGCCAGCAGCCACGGCCAGACGGAGGTCGCCAGCGGTACAGACGGAGGTTCGCGTGCAGGCTGTCAACCACGGGTCAGACCGGTCAGATCCGACTTCGCAGCCCCGACTATCCGTTTCAGGGGAATCGGCTGCACCATCAAGCTGTTACCAGGGAACTGGCAATTAGAGAAGGGTAAATAACCAGTCACTCACTAGTGACATGACCACAGTCTATGGTACATAGCGGCCGGGTGGTTTACGCTCCCTAGTCGAACGGGCCCGCTGCAAACATCACCAGGGAGATTCCACCGAGAGACTCGGCAGCAGCCGCCGTCGGTATCAGAAGTCCACCGGAAGACATACTCTGGCTCCAGCCACAGACAGCAACCAAGCACCGGGCGCATCACATCGGCCCCGCTCAGAGACTGCACCAACAGCACTTTGCTGCGAAGTCAGGCCGACTTCAGACAGGGTTACTACTGGACTGTCAACGAGAGCAGCACATACAGGCTCACCACCAGCTACCAGCTCACCAGAGACAGCAACGGGAGCAGCACATACAGGCTCACCACAAGCTACAGCTCACCAGAGAACAACAATTCAGCAACCACTTTCCGTGTGGGGCCGGCAACAGAAAGCATAAGCATCCGTTTTCACCGCCCGGGACAGATGACAACTCGGGACAATAGACATTTGTATCACCATGTCGGACATTGGAACCACCATCAGCCAAAACAGACACATCTGGCACATAATACGTCTCAGGCTGGTCTGACTGGGCGGAACCGAGTTGCTCAGCGGGTTCAGCACACACATCAGGGACATGACCTGCACGAGCCCCGACAGACACATCGGAATCAGTATCATCCAACTGCGATACATTCGCTGCAGAGGAATATCGGGGCTTTAGCCGATTGTGATGCACCAAAATCGTTTTACTAGTACCCTCGAGTCGACAACCCTGTAGTTCAAATGTCACCTACCTTCCCGCAGCACTGTGGCAGCCCTTCCCAATGGCCTCAGGAACTTGTAATATCTGGCCAGCCCCAGGCCACTGAAAATTTCCTACCTGCCTTATGCAAGTAATAACCAATGTCATCCGGTTTGAAATGAGAACTCGTTCAACTTACCTTCAAACGCCCGTTTGTTTGCGAAGCGTGCCTGCGATCCGATGTAGAGATGGCAAATCTATGCGCCTGCCGCAGGCTTGCACACAAACTGTCAACATAGTCTGCTACCGAGCGACTTCTAGTCGCCACCGGGGCACTCATGGTCAATTCCGCTGGAAGTTTCGGCTCACGGGCGAACATAAGATAATAGGGAGAGTAACCCAGTGACGAATGAATCTGAGCGCGGTAGCCTAGCATCAGTAGAGGCAAATGAACATCCCATTCAGTGTGATTCTGCTCAAGTACTTATTGAATAACATGTCTAAAATGTTCGCATGAAACGTTCCACCTTTGGCCATTTTCCTTCAGGATGATATCCAATTTTTCGATTTTTCAAATCCCCAACAAGACGACAGGTTTTTCCGCCGAGAACAGCACCTGTGGAAATTAGCAGCACCATCAGAGTGCAGCCGCCGGGGGGCAGCCAAACCTGGCAAAGAATTCATTACCAAAGTTGATGGCAACAGTTGTGGCTTTCATGTCAGGTCAAGAGGATAATGTTTCACACCAGCGGTAAACACATCACAAACAAACCAGCAAAATGCTTGTTTCCCGCGGTCAGTGGTCGGTAACCACTCAGAAAATCGATGCAAATGCGTAATCAAAACGGGTTTCATCAGCGGTACCAATTCACCCATGGCAGCACGAGACGCGGCAACCTGGATCCTTCCTCGTGTTAAAGCGCTCGCAGCTTACCTGCAGACATTTCGACACCGTTAGCCATCTCCGGCCACCAGAACCTCGCACGAATCTGCTCCAGAAGTTTGTCAGCTCCGAAGTGGCCCCCAGCAGGACCTGCATGAAGCGATGTTAGCACTCCCGGTACTAACGACGTCGGCACGACGATCTGTAGCCTTTCATCTTCACCTGCACGTCTCCTGTACATCCTGTAAAGCACACCATTCAGAAGCTTGAGCCGGAACCACTGCCTGAGAAACGGAGCCGCAGTCGCCGAGAGATCACCCCGTCTTGGCTTCACACCTGCGGACAGAAAACGAGTCACTTCAGCTAATCGTCACGTCTGTCCTGCTGCTCCGAAGATAGCTTGGAAGAAGACCACGACAAGAGCTTGAGACCTTAACGCCGCACACCGACTTCATCAGTTTGGGTGGATGCATTCCACTTCTGTCCAGCTGGTCGGCCGGCTGAGTGCGCGGCAAACGACGTTCTGTGCTCCTGGACGGAATAAAAAATGTCAAAAATCAAAACTCGGCTAAAATCTCAACACCATCTTGCGAGTCACACCAGCCGGGTGCTTAAAATTTAAACAGCCACTGCAAGCTAGCATGATCCGCCGTAATTTGAACTTTCGACCAAAGAAGAATAGTGGCGAAAATGCTGAGTGAACACAACACATGACAACAGCTCTTTTCTGGTAGTATTGTTAGTTCCTCTGAGATTTCGACAGCCTACGACTTCCATAGGCAATCACCTTGTCCACCCCTCCCTGCTCCTGCAGCAAAACAGCGCCGATACCTTCGTCGCTGGCGTCGCAGTCGAGCGTGAATTCGCCAGCACCGTCTCCAAACTGTGGGAAGGCTACAATTGGAGCGTTTGTCAGAGCCGCCTTCAGGGAATCAAAGGCAGACTGTGCATCCGGCGACCAAATGAACTTGGCATCTTTTTGAGTCAGTTTAAACAGCGGTGCCGCAACTTCTGCAAAATGACGCACGTATTTACGGAAGAACGACGCCAACCCAAGAAAGCTACAGAGCTCCTTTGAGTTTCTTGGCAGCGGCCACTCGAGAATCTTTCCGACCTTATCAGGATCCGCACCCACCCCTTCACTCGAGACAACATGCCCCAAATGTGACGCTAGAGCGGAACAGTTTTCAACCATTTGGTCGGGATTTTCAATGTCAAGACCAGCATCCTGTAGCGGTCAAAAACACAGTCCAGTTTGTCGAGTACATCATCAAAAATCTGTTCCATGAACCACAGACGTCCCATCAAAATAGTGGACACAGCTGGAGGACGGTACGTCTTTCAACACCACATCCAGCAGGCGGGCACATGTTGAAGGGGCTCCTGAACATCCAAATGGCATCCTGGAAAAGCGATGACAGCCAAAGGGGGTAATGATGGCAGTTTTATCCTTGTCCGCCGGGTCTACTCCCACCTGAAAATACGCATTGTTCATGTCGAGGACACAGAAGATGCTGGACCCAGACAGCGCTTCAAGCGCTTCATCAACACGCGGAATGGGATATGATGACGGGCGAGTTACTGAATTCAGCCGCCTCAGATCTGCACAGATGCGAATCTTACCGTTTTTCCGCCTCACAAGACAGATGGGAGACGCCCAACTTCCCCGACACTCCTCCAAAACACCCTTACTTACGAGATCCTCAATCTGCGCCTTCACTTCATCGGCGATGTGGGGAGGAACACGTCTCGGCAGCTGACGCACAGCAGGGCTGTCACCTGTGTCAATGGTATGACTAACGAGTGTGGTAAACCCGAGTGACCGTCTAAACTGGTCTCAATGTTGGTTCAGCACCGACTGCAACCTTACCTTTTTCTCCTCAGATAAACTGGCAATTGTCCAAATCGAAAATTTACCCAAAACAATTGCGACATCCAGATTCACTAGGCTCATCTGCCACATTGTTCAGCGAATCCTACCTTAGCTGCCCCAAGCTGACTTGCGTTTGGGAATCGATTATCATTGGCTCAGTCGTTATGTTTACGGCACAACCACATGCACAGACGAAACCAGATACCTCGACCATTGACACTGATTGAACTCCGAGACCTTCGTCAATTTCGAGCTCCCGGCTGCACGACGGCAGGACCGACGATAATATGAACCAGTCGGGTACAAAAAGCACGCATGACAATTTCCTCGCCTTGCAGGAACCACCGTATGACCACCCAACCAACCACATTTCGCAAACAGAGAGCAGCCTCGGCCGAAACAGAAACGTAGCAGCAGCTTGCTGGTGTCAACACAAGACGGCTCGACGGATATGCAATGACACAGGGACAACACCTGCAGAACAATCAAAAGCCCAAGGAGACAAGGCAAACCATCGATGGACTCTGAACAAACACGGGTACGCTACAACGCGAGTTCCTCCGAAATCAAACCAAATGAGTCAGCACGGCCCCCAACAAAGGCAGATTGTCCTGAAGAGGCCGTTTTGGCACGCACCTGTGGTTCTGCGCCGCGGCGGTCATGTTTGGAGAGCGTCCAAATACACCCGACTGGTTAATAATGCTTAATGTTACTGCCCGTGTCAAGCAAACAGGTGCAACCGACCTCCCGAAGACCGTGGCGGTGAACGTCATATCCGGGTTTAACGCAATTACTCTGTCCGACGGCCCTGCATCAGACGGGGCCCGACCCCGGACCCCGGGCCAGCCCCTCGCACGTTTCCCGCCGGGAAGTACTTGCCACAGACCACCTCCACATGTCCCACTGCACTGCAGCGCTGACAGCGATGGTCTCGTTTGGTACACTGCCATCTCATATGACCCGGCTCACCGCACGCGTAACACTCGCGTGGCTGGCGGGAACCTGCAGCCCGGGACCTGGGGTGGGCAGTTAATCAATTTTGGACTCCAGCTCAGCGATCCTGCGCTGTAACTGAGAGATAATTGACTCATCACTGCCCTCTGCAGCCAGCGCGCGCACTGGAGCGCCACGGTCGCCTCCGATAGCATTACGCTTGTTCCTCACCTTCGCCACGGCGGCATCAAAGGAAGTGATCCCGTCAGCGATCACGGCCGCGTAGTACTCGTCAGCGCAAGTGTGGAAAGGAAGTGGTTAAACAACAGCTCGCCCTGGCCATCAGCTGGTTTGGTTGGGAAACTGCATTTGCGACATGTTTGCGAAAACGTAATCACCAAAGTTGTCCAAAGACTCACGAGGGTCATACCGGAAAGACCATCGAAGAGCTAAGTGATAGTCCACAGGCCACTACGCTGCGAGAACGCAGGCCCGGAGACCATCAGCTGCCGCTGAAAAGTCCGCTGCTTGGTCCCGAGACAAGGCATCGTACGCGTCTCTGCCTAATGCCGAGGAATAGAGGAAGGATATCGACCTTCCGGTCATCACTTCCAGTCTCAGTCTGGGCATATCTGTCAAAATCATCCAGGAAACGACGAACACAACCCTGCCCAAGATCTAGAAACACCGCGGCAATCCCACATTCAATCGGGCTGAAGTTTGCACCAGATGGTTGTCCACAAATTGTTTATCCAATATTCTGAATTCACCAAAGTCCATTATAACCAGTAAATTAATTTTTCACAAACTACTCGAGTTAATCAATTGAAAACGAGCGTTGGTCTAGTTCAAAACTAATGTTGTTTTGACCGTACCGATTGCTTGATGAAATACTGCAGAGGGGCGAAAAGCGGGGCGCTTCCCTAAGGACACGCTACCAAGGCTCCCCGACAGCAGCAGAGCGCGCAACAGCAGCAAGGCGCGCAGACCAGCAAGCAGGCGCGCAGGACAGCAGCAGGCGCGCAAGACAGCAGCAGGCGCGCAGACAGCAGCAGGCGCGCAGAACCAGCAGCAGGCGCGCAGACAGCAGCGGAGCGCGCAGACAGCAGCGGGCCCGCCGCAGACAGCCAGCGGGCGCGCAAGAAACAGCAGCGGGCGCGCAGACAGCAGCAGGCGCGCAAGACAGCAGCGGGGCGCCGCCCAGACAGCAGCGGGCAACCGGCAGACAGCGGCGGGCACGCAAGATAGCAGCGGGCCACGTCCCGACAGCGCGGGCACGTCCGACAGCAGCGGGCACGTCGACCAGCAGCGGGCACGCGACAGCAGCGGGCACGTCGACAGGGCAGCGGCGCAACGTCGACAACAGCCGGCACGTCGACAGCAGCGGGCACGTCGACAGCAGCGGGCACGTCGACAGCAGCGGGCAACGTCGACAGCAGCGGGCACGTCGACCAGCAAGCGAGCAAACGTCGACAGCAGCGAGACGTTCGACAGCAGCGGGGCCGTTTTCCGCCCATCAAGGCCGACAGCAGCGGGCCACGTTGACAGCAGCGAGAAGAGCAGCTTATCCGAGAAGGATGACGACCCACTCAGCTGGTCACCAGGTGCGACGGATCCGTATTGAAGGCGTACAGCAATCCATGAAGTCCGTGCTGCAGGTCGACTACCTGTGCGATAAGTCAGTTGTCCGAATTTCAGAGCGTTGTCCGGTCCACGCTGTCACCAGTTGTAGACCGCCTCAATCCAATTCACAGACCGGGTCTATCAGCACTTTATATTGCAGCGTCACTCCCGGCGCCGCAACCAGCCGCCCCGGTCACCAGTTCCACCACCTCTGCCCGCCCCTGGCCCCGGCACCCCCGACCTCGGCGAGGTCACGTGGCCTACACGTCACGGCGCCCGAGGCACCACGGCCGGCCGCGCCGGTCCCCAAGACCGAGCCGGGAGAGGGCGATGCAATAACAGAAACATACCTACTACATATACAAGTGATCGGGCAAGTCCTGGTCATGGTCAAGCAAATGGTCATTTGCTGGAGCACGGTGAGACCTTCCAGCTAAGCAAGGCTTGTTGCTGGTTAGCCTTCACCAGGCTCCAGCGCCGGTTGTTTGGGTGACATTTCTCTTCACAAAGTACTAGCAGACACTGGCATGTGACAGTGAATAATTAATTTTACATTTGGTTATCTACATGATATGCATAACTGCTATGCATAGTGCCTAAGTGCATACACAACACAACACAAACACACAGACATATACAGTATACACACATACAAGCACATTAGTATACAGTTACAGTGTCAAAT
The DNA here is from genome assembly GCA_014673585.1 of Semibalanus balanoides. Lineage (NCBI taxonomy): Eukaryota > Metazoa > Arthropoda > Thecostraca > Balanomorpha > Balanidae > Semibalanus > Semibalanus balanoides. The sequence continues at coordinate 16,510 of VOPJ01008680.1, read as the reverse complement.
CCCACACATAATATATATGAATAGTTCATATTAACCCTTATTCATTGACATGGTTGTACATATGTATTCATAAAGTACTCATAGTGCGATAGTGAGCTGATAGTGAATGTTGTATACTTATTCTATGTTTTTACTTTTACTATCAACAACAAAAACGGTGCTTGTCTAGTACTGTAGATATGAATTTATTTTTATCATTTTATTGCAATTCATTTCGTGGAATGATGGTTACCTTTGATTTAAGTTTTCAATTGCTTCTACAAATTAATGGTTCATCCATAGTTTTTGACCGAGGCCATGCTTATTGGAGTTTGACAAGATCTTAATTCTTGTCTGAAAACTATATCTCCGAAAAATGTTTGGTTCTGTCTTGTCTAGAGTGACGACTTTCAATGTGGTACGAATTGGGACGATAGTTTTGTATTGAGTGAGGTAGGTTTTTGCATATATGTTTATGCATTACAAGCATCATTTGCAGTTTAGCATTATCTTGAATTTTTAGACAATTATATGTTTTAAAAACTGGATTGGCACTTTGAGGTGGATAAATTCCTTCTATGATGCGCATTGCTCTCTTTTGCAAAATTAATCGTTTTTGAGTATGATGAGCATAGCCTGTTCCCCGATACTGAAGCAGACAATAAATTGCATATAAGGAAGTATGAGGTGCATTATAAAGGCAATAGTTGTCTTGTATTATACCAAAGTATTTTACTCTACACATCATTACCTATATTACGCTGACAGTATTTGCTGACCCGTTGGTTTTATGTTTGAGAAGCAAATTTCAAATTATCATCTATCAACATTCCTAAATACTTCACTGTACCTTTTTTTCTCAATAAATGCCTCGTTTATTTGCACATTTATATTCATATTTACTTTGCGTTTACTATATATTTTATATATGGTCTTTGATACATTTAAAGAAAGAAAGTTTGACTGTAGCCAAACAGATATTTTTGGCAATGCTATATTTATCATGGTTTGAAGAATATCAGCATCATAATGCTTAAAGAAAATGGCTGTGTCATCAGCATATACGAAAAACTCACAGCTACTATCAATATTTACTAGATCATTAAAGGGAGTGTGCCTACTCTTTTGAAATGTCAAATATATTTTTATTACGGTAAGAAGCTACTTGCTTTGATTATTGGTTACGATAAAATTCACCGTCTGGAGCCCCTTTAGGTTGAATTTTTACTTATTTTCTTGTTGTGCACAGTGGGTTTGTTTCAAAACCTCATAAAAACGATGTCCACTATTAAACACGAGTAAGCGAAGTATTGTTACCTATTACTGGCGCCACTCCGGCCAGAGCTAACAATTGTATATGCCCAGCGTTGCTAATTTAAGAGCATGCTTCTAGTAGCGAAAGGGCTCTCTGGCGGGACTATTGAGTAATTAATATTCTGCCAGAATGGTGATGTTGGCGACTTTGGAATATCTCAGCAACTAAAGTTGATTCTGGCGGAGATCAATTGACTAAGAGTATGCATATAGGACACTAAATCAGAAAAAATATGTTCTACGGACTAGTGTCAACAACTCCACTATGACCAATGTGGAGGTAGGCACACGTCGCTTTAAATATAAAATGAAATGGGAAACGACAAAGAGTCCCTAAGATTACCTTGGGGTACACCTATGTTCACCTTCCTAAATTCTGCTTGGTACCCCTAATATCAACAGTCGTTTGCCGATCTGTGAGGTTATGGATTTGAAGTATTTCATATGTTTTTTCCAGAGACACATATTGTATAAGTTTTTCACAAAGAATATTGTGATCTAACAAGTTCAAATGCCTTTTTTTTTAATCCAAAAATATGCCAACAACACACTCATCCTCCTCAAATGCTTTTGTAATCAAGTCTTGTAATAAAATAATGAGCATATATGTTGAATATCCCTTGCGGAAACCAAACTGTCTTTCACAAAGCAGTTTATTTTTTGTGAAGTGTTGTAATAATTGGTTTTGTAAAAGTTTCTCTGATATTTTTGATAAGAATGGCAATATACTTATTGGCCTATAATTAGAGAATGTCATTGGATCACCCGTTTTGAAGATAGGTTTAATAACTGCAGTTTTTAATTGTTTTGGAAATGGCCATGGAAATGGAAATGGTATGGCCAAGGTATATGATTTAGGTCTAATTATCAAATTATGGGAACACATTTATATAATGCTATAAATATTTACGAACGTGATAATGCTCGTGGAAAAACGACAAATGTTGAAAAATCGTAGAAATTCGAGTTTTTAAGCCGACTGCAAACGAAAAACACTAAAAGAAAGGAAATCACATCTACTTCTAAATTGTTATTTTGGATTTGCAAAATTTTCGTTTTTTAACCCTTAAAGTGCAAAAAACTGTGTTTTATTTAATTTTTTCACAAAATCAATAACATTTCTAGCTATTAAAAAAGTATATTTAAACATATTTGAGAGAACCACGTATGGACGACATCAAAACCAAATTACAAAAAACTTTTGACTGACTTATGGCTTTCTATGTAACTCATGACGTCACTTTTAGACGTTAATTTGTTCACCTGTAGTGACCAGATATACATTAACGGGACTATCTCAAGCAGTTAATAAGTACACATCGCGTCATCGAACACCGAAGATAATATTTGTGTTCTCTCACGAAGAGTTATTAACAAATGGAATACTTATGTTAATAGAGAAGTCAAAAGTTCAAGAACATTAAACCAAATTGAAACAGCAGAACTGACAAACCAGAAACAAGTAAAATGAAATATTAAGTTTTGATGACAATTGCGTAACATGATATTGCCTGCACAGAGGCGAAGTCAGACCTTCAACAAGAGGGGGCACGGCATCTCCAAAGCCACCGTTGGCAAAGGTCCCCCCGAAAATATAAACAAAGCATAATTCCGGATTTAAAGCCCTGTATTTTGCAGGAACCCTAAAAATTCGCAAACAGGGATGTCACCGATATTTTTTGGTGTGTAAGTCGGCCCGATGGGGGAACGTACCCCCTCTGCCCCCTGGCTGCACCCCTAGGACTGCAACATAGACTGCGAAGGCCCCCACCATCCCCGTAACTATCCTTATTCCTTATTCCAGATATACAAATAATAAAATGCAATCGCTGTATTTTTTAAACAAAGCTGTTCAAGAAGCGCGTGCCCATTTATTTAGATTAACCAATTTCAAATGATGACTTAATGTGACCTGACCTTGACTTATTTGGTGTCAGGTTGTAGCTATCAGGTCGAAATTAGCTGCTACTATCGAATTATACGTGTAAAATAAACCATAAAATATGTGTCGCATGACTTTCGTAGATCTCTTGAAAATAGTGACCTTTTGTGACCTGATCTTGACCTTTGCTTACGAATTCACTTGAGCTCAAGTGTGAGATGCATTATACATTTGAAAGCACTTTGTGTGATAATAGGCACAAAATAAGGCTTTTGATGGAATGTATGGCTCAAAAACTCAAATATATATATTTTGTCATTCTCAGTGCCCAGTGTTGCCATTCCCAGTGCTTCCTCCTGGATCTTTTGACCAGACTGTGAGCTAACATGTGAGCTTATTTTGACAATGTCACGTATGCTTTGGATGCGTTTTACTTTAAGCTTTCGATTGCCGCTTTGCGCGTCTCGCTGTGGTTATTTGTTCGGAAGATAACGAGGGGCAAAATCTGCCTCTCATATAGCAAGGCGTGTTCGGCTGAATACCACAGCGGGATGCGGGTTAACCCGCGCAGTGGCGGATACAGGACTTTCAGTGAGAGTTGTTGCAGGTCCAGGGGCGCATGTTTTTGCACCCGAGGATGTGCCATGTATGGTTTTGTTTATTTTCAGGGATTAAGACCCCAAAATCACGCAAATGCAAGATAGCAATTTTTAAAAGAATGCTATTTCCTGTGGAAACGCCCCCATCTTCTCTGCTTTCTCTGCTCTCGGCCTTTCTTTCTTTTGACGTTTTTTATTTGCAATTTGCATCAAAAATCAATGTTCTAGGGTTTACAAATATTTATCGTGATACTTTTTGGGCGTTGGGGTACACTCCTTGGAATCGGGGGGGGGAGCAACATGGGTTTAGGGGCGTTCTCCATGGGCTTAGGAGCGCCCTCCATGGTTTTGGGTCGCCCTCCATGGGTTTGGGGGCGCTTGCGGCACACAGATTGCGACTTCGGCGCAGGGGCGCCAATTTCCATTGATGGGGGCTGCCATTCCCAGTTCCCCCTCCTGGATCCGCCCCTGAACCCGCGCCCGCTTTTTATCAATATCTTGAAAATTATGGAAGATATTGACGTATAATTTGCAGTAGATTGATGTAGTTCTCTGGGAGATGATAACGTTTTACTGACGTCATGTCATGCAATGTTTGAAGGAAGACGATACATGATTTACAACCCGTAGAAAACTGAGTTTGGATAAGAATTGCAAATTAAAGTAAAAAATGTAAGTTACATTGTAGTTTAAAAACTAAATGGTTATCTCAAAACTTGGAATGTATGGGGTCTTGACACCAGAGATTAAAAAAAAAAATGGTGTGTAAAAATTGACGCATTTTTGTGAAGATATAAACACGGAATGTATACACATTGGAGAAACAGATAAGAAAGATACCTATCCAAACCAAATTACAAAGCAATATCTTAATTTTTGACTGACTTATGACATTCAAGAATAAGAAACTCATGACATAATTTTTTAAGTTGCATTTGTTTTTGCTTTTAGTGATCAGATACAGAAAAATAAATGTCACTATTTTTTCTGAGACAAAACTGATCTAGAAACATGCCTTTTTATTTCGATTGATCAATTTCAAATTTGAACTTTTGTGACATGACCTTGACCTTTTGAGGTAAGGTTGTGAAAATGTGTACTTCTATAACGTTTAACGTTAAATAACCCATATGTTAGCCGTTTTCACGATGTATTTTTTTGCGCGAAATGTTCGAAAGCATTTGAAGATGGTTTAAAATGTTAAGTACGCAAGTTTTAGTATATGATTTATTCCAAGAATTACGATTCGCTGGCCATTGCTGGGCGAGTCCATTATGAGTCAAATGGGGGTCATTCTGTTGAGCGACCAATAGCGTGCCCGGGACATTAATGTTTTGGAATCTTTTGAAAAATTCAGTAGGTGGAGATCTGCCATCACAACTAACCTATGAATAATTTTCTTGCTTATAACAACCGAACCGCAATTTTGTAACATACTATATTCTAACCAGCATATTACAAAATTCTGAGGGACATTTCAAGACAAAAATCGCATGCAAAAGTTGTGTAGTTTGGAATAGAAAAGTATACTAAAACTTGCATACTAAAACATTTTAAAACATTTTACAATATTTTAAAGGAAATAGTTAACCTTGTATTGCTTTTTTTAACAATTTGATTACATTTTTAAATACAACTTCTTTACATAATGTCAAAAATAACCATACATCGCGCCGATTCAGGACAGAAGGACGTTAATTATTAATTTCATCAAAACTATATACGTACTCTCCGCAACGTCAAACGCGGCTCAGCCAATCAGATTCGAATGTATAGTCGCGATTAGATACTGTATAGCCTCGTGCCAAAGGCGGTGTGAGTCCCACAAATTTTCCTCTGCCCAGGCGTGTGAGGCCTCAAATCCTTCGACAAAAAGTAACATGATATTCGCTGAGAGCCTCTTTTCAGCCCAGAAAACTTGCAGTCAGGGTTTTTTCAACACGGGCTACAAAACTGCTATCTCAGTTCAAAACCCATGATGAAGGTGAACTATTTCCTTTAAAACATTTCGCGCAAAATAGTCCACCGTTAAAACGGCTGTTGCGGGACTTTCGTACATATTTTGCTGTGTGTTACCTGACCTTGACCTGTAGGACTTTCGATGTCAATTTGCATTATGTCGAAGTCGAAGATGTATTATAACTTTTAGAGCGCTTTGTGCATACGACATGTTTTGTAGGTTATATGTATATATTATATAAGCGCATATAGTCGCGCGACCAGATACTTTGCCAAGAGTGCACGGGGCCATGTCACCACCCCGCCTTGAACAAGCCCCAATTTATACTAGCTAAAATGCGTCACCGCTGACGACCTGACTCCCCCCCCCCCAGTCACAACTTTCACATTTGGGCTTGAGAATGGTAATTTGAGGAGTGAAATCGAAGTGCCCCCCCCCCTTGCCCAGAAACGTTCCGCCGCCACTGCCGACATACCGAAGTACGACTAAGAAAAAACAGAAAATGATCAAATAACTTTGTCTGGCCTATTCTGTAGTGGTTGATAGGCTACACCTGTTACATATTTGATAAACATTTTCCTTAGTTTTGTATTTACCTTTACATCGTTTTGTTCGTGTTCTGTATCCCGAAGTTTTTGTTATATTACTCAAAACGTAATATCACCCTAACCTATGGCGCTGGCTCTGGGGAGCCAACAGGCAACAAGCCTTGCTTAGCCAGGTTGGCTCCCTGGAGGACCCAGCAGACAAATGCATGATGACATGACTGACCAGAATAGTCCCCAGAATGTCTGCCTGAATCCTTTACTAAACATTTGTATGTATGAATGTGGAAATGTAGTGAATAATGGGATCCATTTTAGGGGGCTGTCATTTGCTGTCTTCAGCAATGACTACTTTTGCCTTCTCTTATATAATTTTACCACAACTAACATTGGGCACTCTTCTTTCTTATATGTTTATTTAAGTTTGTTTCCATTTCTTAGCTGGGAATGCCACGACTTTCTCTTTTATGTTCTCTGGTGTTAACGTATGGTTTTGTGAGACGCTGGGATAGTGTGAGGGGGCACTCCTGGTCACCTGCTCTTGGGTGGCGATTATAAACAAATATACATGGACAGTGGACACGGTCCGCACCGCTCACTGACGTCACCTGACCTTGAATGCGACCGTTGCCACAGGCCGCAGGTCATCCCAGTCAAGAGCAAATAGCGAGCGCCGAAGCGACTCGAACCCTGGCTGCCACTACCGGGATAGGTCCAGCGCTCTCCCACAGAGCTACAGGGGCGGACTAGTACGACTGTATGTAGTATGTACTAGTACGACTGTATGTATGTGCGGATGTATGAACGACTTTGATTTGTTGTCAACTCTCGACAGTGCACTGCACATCAGTAGCATACGCACACTCACAAATTTGTAACACACGACCAGGGTGTTAACTCCCACCACAGAGGTTAATTTATAAATTTACTCATGCATGGGGTGTGATAGTTGAAGTTTCGATATCTACACACATGGCAGATAACTGCGTGGTGTGTCAGTGTCGACCACCATCGTATCGTGTGTTCAATACCCACNCTACTACGTCTTGCAGGGCCCATCAGTGACTGTCGCCGGTCTTGCTACCGACCACCCAAATGACAATACTGCTCTTGCAGAAAATCACGGAGGTCTTTGACAGCCATACAGCCTCAGGAGTGTCGGCTCCTCGTCGTAGGTGATTTTAACCTGCCTGAGATCGTGTGGTCGGCGTCATCGGACGGAACAATTGTTAACCTACAGAAACGTACTAATAGAGCTGTCCGATTTATAGACGACTGTGATATGATAGGCCTGAAACAGTGGGTTTGCGAGCCCACCAGAGGTAACGCGATACTAGATTTGGTGTTCACCAGGCGACTGCCAACAAATGTCGACGTACGAGACAACGTGCTGGTGTCTGATCACAAAGAGACAGTAGCCTCATGCACGGTACCAATGCATTATTAACCTGTTGTTACCAGGCGTACTGCGTACAATTATGCTTGTGCTGTGCGCTTGACTAGGGCGGCCGCATTTTGTGACGCTCCGTGATTACAGTGATTTTGGCTGGCCACGTGACCCACAAAGTGGCGTGGAAGTGTGCAGGTACCGAGAGGGGACACCGACCTATCGAGTGAGTGACATTTCAAGCCATGAACATTCATTTATAGTGCGCTATGAGTTATTTTCCGGACTCTATCGGCTGCCGATTGGTGTGCGTGAGCGCGCCATGCCGGTCGCCGTGCCACATCTGGTCGGAGAGCCGACAGTACCCCAGCTACGGCCAGCCTGGCAGGCTGGGGGCGCCAGACCCTCCAGTTCCGCCACCAAAACTGCCCATGGCTAACCTCCGACGCCGAACTCCGAGAACTTCAATCTTCACGGACGCCGCCAGGCGCGCGCCGAAGATCTGCGCCGGGACCAAGAGGTCGGAGCTTTGAGTACAAGGCAGCTGGCGGGCGAAGTTCAAGAGGCGCTCGCCCGAGCGCGGCAGAGACTTTTCACCGCACTTCAAGACCTCTAAACACCAAGGAGATGTGGACCAACCTGCGGAAGTACGCGCTCAGCTCAGGACCACCAGGGCCGCGCTCAGATGGCTCACTGGACGCTGACGCGTGCAACGCGTTTTTCGCAGGCGTAGGCCGACGAGTTGCTGACGAGCTCGGCGCTCTGCCGTGTGAGCCGGTGCACCCGCGCCCACCCATCGTCTGTAGCTCTGCATTCCGCGTGCACCCAGTGACACTGCCGGAGCTGGGTGTAGCCCTCCGGAAATTGAGTAACTTTAGGCGGCCGGCAGTACGGCAGTAACGGTCCAGCTGCTGCGTGAGTGTTTTGAGGTGGTTGGCCCGATTATTTTAAACGTCATTAACCACTCACTTGTCACCGGCGTGGTTCCGGCAACATGGAAACATGCCACAGTGGTTCCTATCCACAAATCTGGAGATCTGACGACGCCAGCCAACTTCCGACCTGTCAGCGTGTTGAACGTCATCTCTAAGTTGGCAGAAAAAGTAGTGAGCCTCCAAATGTTAGAATACGTGACATGCAACTCAATTCTTACACCTACACAGTATGCCTACCGCCCAGCTCACGCGACCGAAGACGCCGCACTAGATATAGTCAGCTGCATCACAAACAACACCGATAAGGGCCTGGTGTCATCACTGACGTCATTTGATTTATCTAAGGCGTTCGACTGCGTCAATCAAGGGGTCTTACTGTCGAAATTAGGGTGGTACGGAATTTCATCCCACTGGCTCGAGGGGTATTTCAAAGAGCGAACTCAGAAGGTAAAGGGCAGCACGACCACTGAACCTGTACCGTTCGGCGTTGTGCAGGGCGGTACGCTGGGTCCAATTCTATTCAACCTCTTTACTAACGATCTGGCATCTCACATCTCAACCGCCGAGCTCATCAGCTACGCAGATGACAGCCAAATTCTCCACAGCGCGAAACCAGACTGTATAGCCGAGCTAAAGCTAAACGTAAAAACAGACCTGACCCACCTCTCGGCCTGGTTCCTCAGCAACGGACTTAAAGTCAACGCTGCAAAGACGGGCTTTCTGATAGCCTGTACCCCTATAAACACAGCCCAGGCGTCCTCCCTGACGGTGCAAGCATCTAAATTGGGAGAAACAAGTCAGCTTTGTGGCAAAGAAATGTAACGGGATAGTGGCTACAATTCGAGAACTAAATTTCCCGCGGGACACAACGAAGCTGTTCTTCGAAACTCTGCTGTTCCCTGTCATCCGGAACTGTCTACCTGTCTGGGCGCCGAGGACAAAAGAGCAGAGGAAAATAATTGACAAGGCACTTAATTTCGCGATCCGCGCAATCACTGGACTCAGAAAGTATGACCACATCACACAGGCGCGGGAGGATCTTGGCTGGATGTCATTTGATAGCATGATCGACATGCGGGATGTACAGTCTCTCTTGAAAGTATCTACCCATGGCGTGCGGCGCTCCACTGAACTAACCAAAACAGTTTGAGGGCCCCAGCACACTCGAGTCGGACGGCTAATACCGGTCCGGTCCGGGAGGGGAGGGTGGGCCGTTCAAGCTCCGTGGTCACGCAACCCTCTCTTCCCCACCCCACCAGAATGCCCGCGGCTCTGGCGTGTTTCAGGCCACTGCGAGATTGTGAAGTGGTCTGAGTCTGAGGTGCGCATTCTAGCTCAGTAGCTATAGGGCTCAGAGCTGACTCGCATGACATGATATTTCAAATATTGTAAACGAGAGAGAGAGAAATAAGATAAAGTAGAGATAAAAGAAAGAGAAAGAGAGAGAGAGGAGAAAAAGAAGAGAAGAGGAGAGAGAGAGATGAGAGAGAGAGAGAGAGAGAGAGAGAGGAGAGAGAGGAGAGAGAGAGAGGAGAAGAGAGAGAGAGAGAGAGAGAGAGAGAGAGAGAGACGAGAGAGAAGAGAGAGTGAGAGAGGAGAGAGAGAGAGAGACGGGAGAGGACGGAGAGACGGAGAGACGGAGAGACGGGAGAGACGGAGAGACGGAGAGACGGAGAAGACGGAGAGACGGAGAGACGGAGAGACGGAGAGACGGAGAGACTGGCGTCAGGAGAGACGGAGAGACGGAGAGACGGGAGAGAGGAGCGTCAGCATCGAATTTTTGCGCGTGTTTTATCATCACGAGTGAATGGCAGGTGACATAACTTTTTATTTGACATTTACCAGCCTTAACCCGTGCGTTACTGGGGTATATTCTGTAACGCGACTTACTGGGGGGGGGGGCTATTTATAGATCCCCCTCTGATCTCCGAAACTACTGGGCCGATCTTAAAAATTTGAAGGGCATTCGATAGCCCTATCAAATTTGTTGCAGGAAACCTAATATTGTTATCCTCAGGGTCACTGATGACGTCACAGGTCACGTCAAAGAAAAAAATGTTTGACCGCGCAATCAAAGTCCGGTGGTCGGCATTGTCGCGCAAAAATGCAATATTAAACGCATAATAAGTTAGTAAATCGGTATGATTCGTGAATCTGACACTTCTTATAACCATTCTAAGCTAATTTAGGCCTTGGGTCAGGTCAAGGTCATCCGAGGTCACGAGGTCAAACTGATGATTACGGTCATTAGGAGTTGTAACACATGTTTATGGGATCGTTTATCGATTAGAACGCGGAAACTGGCATTAGAACATGTTTTTCCCATACAACTTGAAGAAAAAAATAATAAAAAATGCAATTTTCACTTATTGTTATACAGGAAAGGTGGTCTAATTTTGTCTTTAAAAGGTTGTCACTCAGTCATTTGAAAATATTGACTTCAACTGCTTCCACATTTCATGGGATCATCTTAATCATTATAATTCCGATTTTCGAAAATCATTTTTTTTTTTTTTATTGAAAAAAAAATGGAGGGATTTTCTCAAAATTCATTGAATTTAGAAAATTCCCCAAATCCGAGATGGCAGTTTGAGAGCCAATTTTATGACTTTTGTTTGGTGTCTATGCAATTTAGTTTATCGGTCAAAAAACTACTTTCTTACAGCGTCACGCGCAACCCTCATTTTTTCACAAAAAACGCAACACATGACGTCGACTCTGACGTATTTCCGGGTGACCTATCATAGTCTCAATCTTGTCCCATCGGAGAGAATGTTAAATTGATCTCGGACAAGATACTGAAGTTTGGTGACGATAACGTGTTGATTAATAGATATTGCAGAATTAACGAGAAAGGGGCTATTTATAGCCCCTCCCCCAGTAAACTCGCGGTTAATGATAAAAATTGTGCATGATCAGAAAAACTACTGTGAGGCGTGCCCGCTGCGTCGTCTGCTGTCATGACGAAGCCGCGTTTTCAAGTGCGATAATTGTGAGATAGTTGGTTCTTTCAAAAAGTTACAGTCGAAAAAATGGTTTCCAAGCGTCTACCGTTTACAACTTGTGACTTTAGTCTAGTTCTCAAAGCCCTCAAGATGACAATGTAAACGACACAAAAACCTACACACAAGCACCTAGTAAGTGTATGTTCCGGGCACAGTATCGGGGCAGTATTCTGGGTTCGTCTGACGGCCACGCCCCTCGCATTCTTGCGTTACCGGCAGCAGCCAGGTGACTCCAAACTGAAACTTGCCCCTCAGTCGTTGGGACAGTAGCGCCACCACCACAGTGGGTAGGATACTTTCAAGAGAGGGACTGTACATCATGATTGTATCAAAAAACTATATGCGTTACTCTTGCAACGTCAAACGTAAGAATCAAATGGATCAGCCAATCAGATTCGAGAGTTAGTCGCGTAAGATTACTGTTTTGTATAGCCTTTCCCGATGCCCACATTCTTGACATTCTTTGTGATTGGCCCATCCTTCGAAAAAGTGAAATATATTCTGGCTGAGAGCCTTTCAGTCAGGAAAATGATCGGTGTAGCGAGTTGGGTTTTTCAACACGGGCTACAAAACTGCCATCTCAGTTCAAAACCCATGTTGAAGGTGAACTATTTCCTTTAAATTAGGGGGCGTTAACCCCCCCCTCCAGTCAATGGCGGGCTTATGGAAGGACTGTGTGTCTGTGAAGCCATTGCGCTACCTTTAAATATTCATATTTTTCCCAGAAAAATACAGGTTATGTTTTTGTCAGTAACATCTTTTTTTTGGGGGGGGTCCCAGTACAAATTTCCAACTTCGAAAACAATATCATCCCCCTATGCCGCCCTCTGCTAGGTACCGCCCCCCCACCGAGCAAAAAGTCGGAGCAGTTTTTTCCGCTGTCGACGGCCCTGCTGGGGGCACACATATTTTCAATGATGGGCAGCGACAAGTTAAAAACGCTGTTAGATAGCCCGAGACAAGCTCTATCAAGGACTTAGTCAGTTTGTATTATATTTGTTTACTCCTTAGGAGAGGCGCTTTAATTTAAGACATTGCTTTTGCGCCAATCCGCTAATGGTATTTTCATTGTGATTGTATGTTATGCTAATAAAATACTCTGAACTGAACTGAAAATCAAAAATATGTGGTCTTTATAGGGGTCAATTCAATATTGAGGTCACCAAAGGTAGAATATAGTGCTTCGAAGCGAAGGCCTCTCTGGCGAAGACTGATAATTTTGTGATGCCATACTGATCTTGGCGAATTGGGAATATCTCAACAACTAGAATGAATCTGGGAGAAATTAAGTGATGGCTAAACTAAAAAAAATATGTTCTATAGAACAGTGTCAACAACTCCACATGACCGATGTGAGCAGACACACTTATTTTAATGTAACGACTAGTGATGAGCCAAACGTTGCTTTTCGCTATTTGGGACCCATAATCATTGCAGGAAATACGGAAGAAAGGGCACGGGTTAACATGTTGTATTTCTACGGCTCTGACCATGGCAGCTCGCCGAGCAATTACAAGCACATGAAGGCGTGGAACGCAAACGAAGTTTGAACGTGATTTAAGTATACTTGGGGACATTTGCAAGCTAAATGACTAAAATCAGCAATATTATTTAGCCTCTTGTACCACATTACATTGCTAGCTCCGCTTTTGTGGGAAAAGGTACTATGATCTCTTTCACCCTCGTCTCACGGGGGCCTAATAGCCCCCCCGAGGTTCTTCTGTAATAACTTTTTACACATGCATCTTGCTGAAATTTTCAGTAGCTGAGTTTACAACAATTATACGTATGCTGTCAAATTTTAGCTACTCACAATGGGGAGGTCACAAAATTGACCTGAACCTGTTGGTATCAGCAATAAAATTATATAAAATATATATATTACGAATTGTATAAATCTATGACCTAATGCAATTTTGTAAGTTCGAAACCGATCGGCTAAAAAATGTGACTGTTGTACGACCGAAAACTTTTTGGGGTGGGGTGACGTGACATGGTCTAGTGACCTGACTTGATATAACCCGATATAAAAAGATGCACACAATGTGGGTAATTGATAAACAATTGTGCCAAAAAATGGCGGCACGCAATGCCGCCGTTTTTCCACTATCCTCGAAAACCCTTAAAAAGGGAAGTCTACCCCCCCCCGCCGGCGCGGTGCGAGGAAAAGGGAGGCTTGCAAGTTGTCGTGAAATTTAGCCACATGGAACAATTTTAGCTGAAAAACGAAAATTACATTTGTTTGGACGATAAATGGATATCCGTCAAAAATGGGCATGTTTCTCTTTTCTGCTCGATGGCTATAACAAACTTTGTGACAATGGATGACATCATGCATATGGTAGCTTAGATATTGAAGTTATTGCACACAATAATTACAGACTTTATGCACGCAGCGTGTTTTAGAATCGCAACCAAGTTAAGGAGGAGGCTGATACTTAGGGAGACATAAGTCAGTCAAAAATATATAAATTGCTTTTAATCTTTTTAGGGGCATCGTCCATGCTTTAATCTCCAAAATATATCAGTTTTTGAACATATTTGTCCATTGTAATTTTGTGATGATTTTTTTTTCGGGGAAAAGTTTATACAAAATCAAAATGATGAAACATATTAGAAACTGGAAGATATATTGACGAACAAAGCATGGACGACGCCCCTAAAAAATCCAAAGCAATATCTATATTTTTGACTGACTATGTCTCCATAAATACCAGCCTCCTCCTTAACTTGGTTGCGATTCCAAAACACGCGAATACGCACTACGCAGGCTGCTTGTAACGTTAACAACGGTTGTGAAATGACATAACGAAACGAGTTTCCGTCTAACTTTAAAAGTGGTAGATCAACTTATCGATGAAATACTGGCATCTAATATAAAGTCAGAGCTACAGTGTGTTCGATTGTGCGTTTATATTTCAGGAAAGACGAGGGAAAAATTCGTTTGTAATTTGACAACAATGAAGATTGAGACGATTTACGCAAATGCTGGAGCCTATTTTTCAGGTAAATCAGCGAAATCAGGTATCAGTAAGAACAACGAGGTCTTCTGCCCGCCAGCTGCAGCTGCCTCGCTGCAGACTGGATAAAACTAAACATTCCTTTCTGCAAAGAGCAGACGCGGGGTGGAATGCACTGCCACAGTCAGCATTTCAGTGTCAACTGTCAGACGTGTATACGGTGCATTCAAAGCGTTCTTGGCAAAGCGTACTCGCCAGGGAGATAGGTGATAACGCGTTTGACGATGTATCCAGCTCAGGACATGGATCATGCTCCCGCGCATCCTAATGTATTAGTACGTGTCGGAATGGGGGAATTATATCTTTTATAAGAACATGTCTTCGGTTCGCAATTATACTTTAGTCCACATCGTTAAAGGTAAGTCGTCGTACCACTGAAACATTTTCAACAACAATTTATTAAAATGTTTTAAACATTTTCGCGCAAATAAGCCCATCGTTAATTAAAAAACGTGCTATGACATTATGTGCATGGCGCGACGGAACTCGGTGCGTCGGGTAGTCTTGGCTGATTCACTAGCGACGGTGCTTCAATTATCGGCAGAAGATACTCAGAACCTTGATAAAATAGGGGAGCCTTTGATGTAACCACCTTCTACCAATTCAGAGCTTCCCAGGGGAAAAAAATACGATTATACTCCGAGTGATTAAAAACATTTTGACTCTATATATTATGTATTGAACGCGTCTCGCCTTGGAAAAACCTGTTGTAATTCGGTTAATCCATGACATCGTCACGTGCCGCGTAACGCGGCTTTGCAACACGTGTCACCGTTGCTAATACAGTGGTCACTACACCGTGTCACGAGTCGATTAATATTCATTATTATGTTATTTTTTTTTTGGGAGCAAGCTTCCTCATTTAGTAAGTGGCATATTTCCAAAAAGTTGTTGAGGCTATAATCGGGTCTGGGTAGCCTTGTAGGCCCCATCAGCGACGGAAAGTTTTGTTTGCACCAGGGAGCGGGGGGGGGCTGGGTCTCTTAAGCTCCCGTTGTCAGCCCGTCTACAACTGCACGCAGAACATCCTATTCTTATTATCTTTTAGTGAGCGGTTCGGTGAATTACGAAAAAAAAAAAAAAATATTAACCATAACTTGCGGTAACTTGAAAACCCTTTGCAGCATTGTTGACGTAAATGTTCCTGTTATAGTTTAGGTGCATGTTATTTAGCACCAACAAGTGGCGCGAAATTTTTACGGATTTGCCTAAAAACCACAGAAATATAGGCGGTGGGCCTTGAAGAGGATAAGGAGCTAAAAATGTTATCTATTCAATTCAGCGTTACAACGAAACGAAAGACGATGACGATGGCTTCGTTATGACGATGGTCACTGATATGACGCCACGAAGCGGCACGATAATTTTGATTTTAGGTCTTGCAAAATAAAATGTTTATATTGATATCACACCGTGAGCGGAGCCATGCCTCGTGTAACCCCTTTTATTGGTTGCTCATCTCGGTATGATACAGAATACTGAAATGGAAGATAGTTTTTCATATAGGGGAGACCGGGGCATGCGTTCTGTCACTTTTTTGTTAATTGGCCCTGACGGGCACACTTTCAAGAGTTGGTGATTGATACTTTCTGATACTGTTTCATACATCAATAGCTTCAAATCCTTTTTTAGGAGTTCAAATGGTATCTCAATTTGTTTCGACAACAGTGTCGACTAGTGATGTGATTTTCTCAAAATTTCCTGGCTATTACCAATCCAATACCGAACAAAAGGCATTTTGGTTGACCAATTATTGACCGATTCTGGTTGAAGCCAAAAATGTCCAAAAGCTGACCGATTTTGACATTATCGTTGGTGGTGGCTTATGTAATAGCCGTTTTCACGATGGATTATTTTGCGCGAAATGCTTTGAAACATTTCAAA
>VOPJ01008679.1:27507-135012 GCA_014673585.1 Semibalanus balanoides | reverse complement strand
CCCCCCTTGAAGATTTTCTGGATCCGCCCCTGGTGCTAGGCTCATCAAGAATGAGCCATAATAACACTATTTTAAAAATAATTATTCTGATCTAATGATTATCCTCAGATACGAAAACTGAAAATATGTGCATATTTTCTCGTTGACTTATAATGGAAAGGTCACAAAGCTGACTCTACCTTTGGCCACCGATATAAGCAAATATGATATAGCTGGGTCAAAGGTATCTATGACTTAATAACGTCCTGTGAATTTTTGAAGTGCTCTGCCAAACACTGTGGCCAGCATGGCTGTGCCACGACCACAAAGAATCTAGCTCGGTTGTGCATTTAACTGATGTTTAAAACAAATATGACTTTATAAAATGTGTTTAGATTTCCTATACAAGAAAATCGATCCAATTCAATCGTTTAGAGGCATGCCAAGATGCTCCCTCACATCCAATCGTCAGCATCCTTCAGGTGGTGGCACGTGAGTTAAACGAAAATCCCTTCTGAACTCAGGCAGATTCATTAGCATGCAGATTAATACTATAATCATAGGCCCGGGAACAGGGGGCAGCGGGGGCGCTTGCCCCCCCCAACTTTGGGACCGCGGGGGCGGCGCCCCCCCCCCCCAACTTTGGCGTTACTGATCTTAACCCGCGCCCTGGTGGGCCTCCCAGACAACTTCGCCATGGTGCGGGGGGTGGTCAAAATTATCCCTCTAACTCGAAAACAAAAAAGTGATATAAAGATATGTACAAAATCGTTCGAAGCTCTCAACATGCAAATTCGAAGTTTTCAAGACCATTTTTAGCTAAGGTCAATATTGAGGCCGCCAGAGGTCATCAAAGGTCAAATTTTACATTTTTGTTTTACTTCGCTTCGAACAACTCCTGTATTCCTCGTGAACTATGATATCTAGGAACAAACAGTCAAAAGCAATCGAAAGCTCATTAAAAATGCAATCGTACCGGGTGTCCTCAAAATTGAGCTCAGATCAATAGTTTAGGGTTTAGGCTCCAGAGGTCATCGAAGGTCAAAAATGCAGTTTTTATTAGAACTTCTTTTCCTGAATAGCTTTTTATCTAAAAATGATAGAGACATTATTTTAACACCATTGTGTTCTTCTGGTCGAGTCGCTTTGAAAAATATACATAGTTACCTGGTAAGGTCAACTTCAAAATTTTACCTCGGGTCAAGGTACATTTGGGACCCAGGTAGGTCATGTTGCATGTGGGGCGACGCGGCAAGACTAGAGACGACACAGTGGTGTCATCGCTTGTTCCTATCTTTTCTAATCCAAGAGTTATTAGCACATCACTTGCTGATGACCTCAGAATACCTCAGATGACCTTGTAGGAGATCACTGAGCACAAATTGCACCTTGTTATTCAGAATGAGCTAAATGACAGATTCGAAGAATAGCCCCTGATTCAATGCATATTTCTGAAAAGGAAAAATTTTGTTTATTTTCCCGTTCAGTATAATGGGGAGGTCAGGAAATTGACCTACCTTAGGTCTTGATGCAAAAATCAAGATCACAAATGTAAAGGTATTATTATCTTAGAATCCTGCTAGTTTCAAATTTTTCGGACAAAAACTGTGCTTTGGCACGATCAACAAACATTTGGAAGGCAAGGTCACTTGACGTGACCTGCTGACCTGACCTGAGATGAAGGCTGAAGTCAAATTTTTGAGAAAGTGTGGGAAATTAATGTTCAAACAACTGTACAAAATTTGGCGGCGCTGCGCGCCGCCGTTTTCCCGATATTCCGGAAAAAAATTGAGGAGGGTCAAAATGACTCCCCACCAGGGCGAGGGTTAACGTTCCATAAAAAAGTGATATAAGACTTCGAAAATATGATTTTTTCTCAAAATTCTGCAAACATCGCAATTTTACTCATGTTTACTTATTTTGTTTCCTTTGACAGCGAGGTTTTGTATAAGAAACCTGATGCAAAATGCCAGGGGCGTCACCAACGGGGGAAGGGGGCGGTGGCGAACTCCCAGAGCGGCGGATTGCCTTGGCCACCCGTCCCTCAGATTACTATGATTTAAAGAAAATATGTTTCCTTGAAAATTGTCAAAATGAAATTATAATCTTATTAGTCTGAAATTTAATCATCAATTTTACATAATTTATTATATTTAATCTTTTGAGCTAAACAAAATAATATTTATTTATTTATTTATTCACTTCGTGAGCCATATCCCGCTGCATGCAACATATTCCATGACTCGTGTCAAAACACATTAATGTTGGGCTTGGGTGAACGCAACATTCATACATCATGTACGCATCTCAGAAGCACACAACACAAAGCGCAACACAATTTCTCATAAACGAGTGCAGTGAGTCATAAACTAGTCACACGCTCAACCTCCATCAGGGTACTCTTGGAGCTCACGTTTTAAAACCAGCGTAGCTAAACCAGCGGACTCAGAACGGCAGCTCGTTGTATCAGTGAAGCCGTGTAAACAAATAGGCGACGCCTCCCCGAACTCACTCCGTAAAGAGGGCGTAGAGCATGTCACTCTGTCCGGTGTTCTCTCCCGTCACACTTTGCCTAGTAACTATCTATCGCAGTTGTGTGGCTCAAGACGTAGAACAGCATTTTTCGCAGTAAACACTAGGTGCGATACTTATACATGCTATCTACATGAAGCCAGCCCAAGGTCAATCAAATGACATCATTCACATGATCATATTTCCTACGCCAGAGACCACTCGCCGCAGCGAGCCTCACTAGCCTCTGAAGCCCGTCTGCGTTGCGTCACATTGCAGCGCCAACACGGACAGACAGTACCGAATCGCCGAGACACCAGGCCTTGCACCAACGTAACCATCACTGACTGGGGGATGACTGTGCCCTCCTGTGGCCAGTCCCGCACCAAAGTGCCAGTAACAACGCCGTATCAACGTCGTCTGTAATGTGTGGTGAAGGTCCATGTCACTGTCGGAACAGACACCTAGATTTTTTGACAGTGTTTGAGCAATTGTGATGTTGCGCCGGAAATGGTTACGCTGATTGGGGAAGGCGCCGAGGTCATTTCTCGTGACCGACGCGAATAAGTGCGTCTTTGCGCGTAATTTTGATCGCATTTTTTCCGTACCAGTTGGAAAGGATAGACAGGCTGTTTTTTCCATGGATTGGATAATCCCCTGTAGGTCCCTCGGTGGGCCAGAAACGTACAGCTGGACATCATCAGCATAGGTGATGATGTATGTTTGTTTGGATATATGATGGATATCAGTCGAAAAATAATCATGTTTCTATTCTCTCCTTCATGAGTAATGTGTCAAAAGTAGGTAGGTACTTCGCGCAGCGAGGTAATTATTTAAAGGCTACGTCTCCGGTGTCATATACAACGTTGGTGAGCCAAAAACAAAGGTGGTGAAGAAATATGTGTTGCCTTGCCAACTTTGTCTGCTTGACACGTCGTAATTTCAAGGACGATTCAGAACGACAAATAGTGGTTTTAGGGCCAATCAATAAAATGGTATCGGATTACCATAAGCGCTTGACAAAGATTTCGCTGTCTTAGCCTCATTGGTGATGAAAAAAGTTTTAGTTGAAGTTTTGAATTTCCTTTCCATGGCTCCATCCAATAGGCCATGGCTCTTCATGGCTATGGCCATGGAAGGGGCCCATGGCTCCTTCCATATCTGGTGGCGTTGGCGGCATCTCTGCTAGAGAAGAGACGAAATCTGTTTCCCACAAAACGCTCCAGCCTTGATAGCTGAAAAATGCACCTGACGCCCGAAGTTATTTTGAATTCAAAACCTTATGTTTTAAAAACGACAATTGTGTGAAATAATTTATATAATACAAAACTAATTCCATTTTTAGTGTTTACAAAGCATTCATAAATGGAAATCCCGTCAGGACTCCAGCTGAAGTAAAAGTCGAACTCCGCCAAGAAAATGGGTGGCTTAGCCAAAATTGGTTTTGCCCCCCCCAACTTTGAAATCGTCCCCGGGCCCCTGACTATAATTATTAGAATTGATGTGGCCGGTGTCCGTGGCGGGTACGCGGCGACTGGTAACGTTCACTTGCCATAGAAGAGTGCTGGCTGCCTCACGCCGCGGCGGCGGCTAGAGTTAAATATAACTTTGTATGTGCCCAGATCCCAGACGTGGTGCGCTGACTCAAGAACATTTACTATGGATTTCAGACCGCTTGAGACCCCGTTTTTTTGGCGATAATTTGTTAAGAAATGGCCGAATCAGAATCAAATTTTCGTACAGTCTATTTCAGCCCAGGCGCCGATTTCTGTCCGTATAGTCGGTTAAGAAAATCAAAACTTATAGTACTTGTCATTGACTCGTAACGTTAAGATCTGCTGGTAGATCCATTTCCACAGTAGAGGCTACCGTGACGTAGGTTGTGACCTCAAAAGCACGTGCTGTCTTATCGTCACCATCGTCGGTGGTCACGTGCTGTTGAGGTCACAACTCACAGCCTACGTCACGGTAGCCTCTGCTGTGGGGTCACTGGGATTTGGTTTACCGAGCAGATCTTAACGTTACAAGTCAATGACAAGTACCATAAATTTTGATTTTTGTTAACAAACTATACCGACAGAAATTGGCGCCCATGGGCTGAAATAGACTGTGCGAAACTTTGATTCGGATTCGGCCATCTCTTAACAAATTATCGCCAAAAAGCGGGGTTTCACACGGTTTGAAATCCATAGTAGTGCTTTTGCACCATATCTGCAATTGTTGTACCACACAGTGCATGTATTGAATAATAAACGTGATGATGATGATGAATGAGATGATGAGATGATGATGATGATGATTGATGAGATGATGATGATAGAGGAGAATGATGATGATGATGATGATGAGATGATGATGATGATGATGATGATGATGATGATGATGATGATGATGATGATGATGATGATGATGATGACCCACAAATATTTTTGAAATCCACACCCCTGACTGGTAAACTAGACTTGGTTGCCGGAGGCAACCAAGTCTAGAGAGAGCGGAGAGCGGGGCGGCGGAGAGCGGCGCACTGACTGGCCAGCTGTAAGACAGCAGAGAGCGGCGCACTGACTGGCCAGCTGTAAGACAGCAGAGAGCGGCGCACTGACTGGCCAGCTATAGAAAACGCAGGAGCCAGGAGCAGCGCGGCTCCAGCTAAGTCGAGCTGGAACGAGCTGGAGCTGAGGCCCGGCTACGATGAGCTGGGCCGGCGGCGGCTGGCTGCGCTCGCCGCTCGATGTCTGTTTCGCGGGTTCCGCCGCCTACCAGCGGGCGCGACTGGGCTGAACGCGCGGCCGGTACGCCGCGCCCGTGATCCGGCGGCGTAACATTGTTGTCATACATGAGACAAACGGAGAAAGTATATGCATCGCTGTGTCGAAGAGTTGCATGTGGTAGCTTGTGGTAAAAGAAGCTTTACTGGGCTACCGAGCGAACCCTTCGCTACTGACAATATTATATTATTGTTATGTAAACAACACTCACATTTGTATTCCTTTTGAGCGCACAATGCAATAACAGCATATAGCGCCACCGGCATAGTTTTCAATGGGTGCCTAAACCCCAAGCCCAGCTCAGCCGAAGCCCACGAGCACCAAGCCCAGACCCAGACCAGACCCATTCAAATTCACACTATTTAGGCCCATGCCCGGTCCGGCCCATTCATATTAAGCAGTTAATTATTTTCACAAAATTTGCAACCATTATCCTAACATATTTACTTTCATGCTATTAACGAGAAATAATATCACACACCTGTGTATCGCTGTGGCTTTTGACTCATCGAACAATTTTCGGTCAACATTGTCATATTGGATCAGACTTTGGATCGGACATGATTCGGATTTTTAAATCTTTCATCACTGCTAGGTACTTACCATGATTAATTGTTCTCATATACTTGTCAAAATGTATTGTTTAAGTGTTCTATATCATTTATTAACATATTTACCTGGTTAAACATATGGTTGTCAAGTAAGAAATAACGGCTAGTGACATGACTCAAAAATTGCCATACCCATGCCCACCCAGTACCCATGAAAAGTCGAAAAATGCATAGCCCAGCCCAGCCCAGACAATCGGAAGAATTGAATGGGCACCCATGGGTGTACCCGACCCATTGAAAACACTGGCCACCGGCCACTTGCAAAATTTGTGCCAAAGTCTAAACTGAAAAAGCGAGTCAGTGAAGGTCAAATTGTCCGTTTTGGCAAAACGTTTGTTTACAACTTGTAGGTATCCAACAAAAACAGTAAAATGTGGTTATCACTTTCATTTCAGGAAAATGTTCACCTTTGAATTTATTTATCTACATTTTTGTGTGACATATGCACTGGCGGATCCAGGGGGCATTTAGGGCCATGCCCCCCCCCCACCCAAAGTCCTAAAGTGGCCTGTTTCCCCCCCCCAAAAAAACGATCAAGCCCCATAACAAAAAGCGATCGGTAATAATGTTTAATGGCTTTGCCTCTGTTCCATAACTACAAGTTTCGATGGAAACCANTGACGTCACGCAGTCCTGTCCTCTGGAGATGACGACACACACTCTTGTCTTCTGAGAGTCACATGACACAGCCACTGGCGGATCCAGGGGGGGGGGCATTTAGGGCCATGTCCCCCCCCAAGGCCTAAAGTGGCCTGTTTGCCCCCTCCCCCAAACGTTCAAGCCTCATAACAAAAAGCGATCGGTAATAATGTATAATGGCCTTGCCTCTGTTCCATAACTACAAGTTTCGATAGAAACCAACAACAGGTCAATATTACAAATAACAGAAAGAATGCAGTTGTCCAGGGAATAAAACACAAAATTTCCCGCCACTCCGCGGCGCAATTTAAATACCAAATATATTGCATGAGGGTTAAAAAATCATGCCGTTTCCCATCACATTTATGTTTATGCTGCTACTTTCTTATATTATTGTGCAAAATAGATCGTTTTAACACTTTTTACCACACCTTTAAGCGCACAATACATTTTTTAGAGGTCCGCACTATACACAATGTAACGCATTGGTGAGAATGCATATACAGGGCATAATACTCAAATTTTTCGCGCCGCTATGCGGCGCAATTATTTAAGAATTATAGGTCAAGTGGACCTAAAAAATATTCCATGCTGGTATGGCTTATTCCAAACTGGTGCCACTGGTTCTTGATTTTTCAATTTGCTAATTCCAGCTCCAAAAAGTTTGAATGGCCCATGCCATACATGCCATACAGCATTCTCCATCCTTGTAACGTGGCTTTCCATCCGTTTTGTTTGGCCCTTTTAACCCTTGGGAAATGGTTAGCCAACACCACTGGTAGATTCAGGGTGCATCAGGGGCGCATCCCCAACCCCCGCAGGAATCTGGGGGCATTAAATACAAGCATGCCCCGGGCCCCCGCGCGTTCCTGCACTGAGCGTGAAAGCAATGATCTTTACAGAAAACTATGGAAGTTACAAACTTGGCGGGGAAAGACAACAATGTATCGTAAAAATTTCCCTTGCAGCAGATCGAAAATCCAGCTATCCACAGTCAAAAGCTCGAAAAATTTCTCGCCGCTTCGCGGCAAGTTTCACAATCGCATATTAAAATTTGAGAAATTAATTTCATTCAGTGTCTTGCAGAGGCCCACCACCTATATTTCTCAGTTTTATCAGGCAAGCCCGTAAAAATTTCGCACCGCTTTGCGGCACTAAGCTTTATAACATAGAAAAAGTACCTATTATAACATTAAAATACATATTAAAATGCTGCAAAAGCTTAAATACGCGCCTATTTTTTTCTTCATTTCATGCCCGACACCCACAGGAACATTGTCGGCGACGCCCCTGTGAATGGGTATGAGATAAGCGTGTGTGTGTTGTCGCACGCCAAGACAACAAAAGCGTCAGTTTTGACGATGACTGCTGACACCCGGTCACTTGCCCCCCCCCCACCCCAGTGGTCAAGTTTCAGCTCGACTGGGGGCTGGATCCCGTGGCCAGCCCCAGTCACCCTCACCCTCCCCGGTTTTACATGTTAAACGAGTCCCTGTTATTATATATTTAAACAATATTTGTAATCACTTATTTAGATTATTGAATTAGGTTTAACATTATGTTGAATAAATTGAATTTGTATTAACTGTATATTGATAATAACTTTGTTGTTATTATAACGTATATTTATAGTAATTCAATATTTATATTATTTTTATATTCATAATAAACTAATATTTTATTAACTTTATATTTATATTGAACTTATATTTATATTAACTTTATATTCACCTACTAACATGGAAGGCTGTAATACTACCTCACCCAGCATGGTATACTCTGAAATCTGAGTGTTGATAAATATAACGCAAATGCATGAAATTAAGAAGTAGTTAACTTAAGAAAGGCATAAGATAGGCAGGCAAAGGCATGTGCTTTTAACATTTGTATAGACAATGCATGTTTCTATTAAAACAAGTGACGCCTTGCAGTGGGTGACTAGACCTGAGGTCTGCAAAACGGACTTGGTCTGCAAAACACTGACATGACAGAGCTACGTGATGTCAGTAAATAGGTTATCACTACGCTGACGCATCGCATACGTCACGACGTGTGTGACGTCAGTGTCGGCCGGTAGACCTTCATGGCTTCGCTTGACGCAGTGAATACGAACCGCATAGCACCCTGTCGGCTGTCAAACGGAGGTTAGGCACCTACTCTGTTATATCAGATTGGACTGCAGTTTTCCGTCTACATTGATCTCCTGTTCGCATTCATGTACAGATTTGCCTATTTGGTTAGTACCGTTTATTTTTATTTTTAAATACAAAGCGTAGTGCAAAACAAAAACAGGAAAGGACCAGAACGATGTTACTCTCATCAAAACAACAGTCAGGTCATCTTAATGCAATATGTTGTATAAACACAAAGGCTATCAACTAATGAAATGCAACAAAATGCACAAAACCTACAACTAAGAAATGCAAAAAACACACAAATAGTATATGATATTTGACAAGGGAGACGTCACCCTCCGAAAGTAGGAGGTGGGACGGAGGCATTTTGAAGTTGATTTTTCCCATGCAACGTCCATAGACGTAGTTTTAAAATCAAAACGCATTGGGGGACGCGTCCCCCCGTTTTCCCTTTTGACGCCGCCCATGATATTTGAGCTTCCATAAGTTTGTATTAATTCCACATACCAGGGGTCGCTTAAATTGGGGTGCACCAATTGTCATACCAACAGGACGTAGCTTCTCCTGAAAAATTGGGAGGGAACTGGGAGCTGAACTGTGAAAAATTGCTTAAAGTACCATCACAATCCACAAAATACATTTTTTTCTCCGGATTTGACCTACTTTCTCGTCCAAGTTGGGGGCGCTGAAAGCAAGTTGGGAGGGGGTTGAAGACCCCTCCCCACCCAACTGAATAGGAAACTACACCTCTGCATACTTGCAAGGGCTTCGCTGCAAATATTTGCTCGAAAATTAATGACAATATTCAAAACGGAAAATTTAACGTGAAAAAGATATACTTTTCGAGTGATTCGATGGTTCAACTGTTTTCCTTTGACCATATTCAGTTTAGAGCCAGCCTATTGTTACCATGGGTATTGATAGCATAGCATAATATCTATGTGGGCGGAGTTTACCGTAACAACACCTTTTCTTAACCCGCGCGGCGTAGGGAGGTAAATATTTTCTCCCGAATTTTCTCAATAACTTGACTACTAAAACAGATAGCAACGTCCAATTTTTGGTACCTTATGCAGCATTCATTTCACGTCCTTCTGAAAAATTCATCGAAAATGAATCAGAACTTTGGGAGATAATGACGTTTTAATGATGTCATGTCATGCCATTTTGGATGGAAAAACGATAAATGTTTGATGCATCGTAGAAAATACAGCTTAAAAGTAAATTATCAACGTAAAACTGAAAAAAGAAGTAAATTAAATTGTTTACAAAATGACAATCTCGGATTTCCAACATTTTGGGTTTTTGACTCTTCAAAATAAAAAATATAAAAATTCTGAAATTTCCAACTAAATCAAAAATTTCAAAGTATTAAAAAAGGAAGAAATAAGAGAGAATAAGAATTGTAAGAAATACCCAAACCAAATTTAAAATTAATATCTTTATTTTTCAGTGACTGTTCCCAAGCATAAGTAGCTAATGACGTAATTTTGCCAAATAACTTTTTTATTTTTGGCCTGATACAGATATATAAATGGCATTGCTGTATTTATGAGACAAAACTGGTCTAGAAACATGCCCTGTTTATTCATATTAGTCAGTTTCCAGTTTTGACCTAGATGATCTGACCCAAGGCTCTATAACAAAGGTAGCGCCATTTCCGGCCAAAAAACAGGGGTCTCAAGCCCTGATTGGTCGTGACGAGTATGACGTAGTATGACGTCATGTGACGTCAGCTGGTCACAGGTTCTGGTAGCCGGCATGGCCAGCGTGTTAAACTCGTGTATCACCCCCTCTAAACTCGAAAACTAAAAAAGGCCTAGCGAGACGCAGAACCACAGCTTTCGAATCGTCTTCTACAAAGCCATTCGAAGTTTGTTTGACATTTTTGGGATTAGGGCATATTGAGGTCATCAGAGGTTCAATCGAAGGGTTCACGTATTCCAAGTGAAAGACTGCTATAGAAGCTCCCAAAAGTCTCTTGGGACTTATGGGACCAATGAACAAAGGGAAAAAAGCAATCGAAAGCCATGAAAATTAAATTCGAAATGATTTTATCTAACTTAAGCTCAGGTTCATAGTTTAGACTCCAGAGGTCACCAAAGGTCAGGAGGTCATTTTTTCTTAAACCGTTCGTTCATAAATAACTTTTAAATGATTAAGACATATAGAAGTATTTTTTGGGAGGGGTAATTGCCCATTTTTCCCAAATGTAGATTCACTAGGGGTCAGGCAACGTAGTCCAAGGGGGGGCGGCGGAGGGCGGCCGCTCCCCCCCCCCCCCCCTGGAGGCCTGGCGGGCCCTTTTCGGGCGCGCGCAGCGCGCCGAAAAGGGCCGACGAGACCGCGCGAAAGCGCGGTATCATGGGCTAAGTCCACGTGAAAGCAGTGTCTTTGAAGAGTTAAGAGCATTTCGGAGGTTCTCTAGGGCCATCGGGCCTCTCTTGAAGACCCTTGGACGTTCTCACAAGTGCCCATGCAATGGTTCCAGGAGGGCCCTGACAGAGCAAAAAGGGCCCCTGAGCGGGTCAAAGGGCCCCCAACACGTGGAATGGGCCCCTAGCCAGCACAGAGGGCCCCTGGGAAGAGTCGAAGGGCCCAGTGGGTGAGGTCAAAAGGACCCTGATCGAGTAGAGGTCCCCTGAACACGTCGAATGGCCCGCTAGCCAGCACAGAGGCCCCCGGAGAAGGTCTGAGGGCCCCTGGGGAAGGCGGGAAAGGGTACCTGAGCGGGTTTAAGGGTCTCCGGTGAAAACAATTCGAAGAGCCCCTAGACAGCCAAAGAGGGCCCCTGGGCAGTTGAGAGACCCCAGGGACAATCGAGACCCATAACGGGCAGAGGACACAACATACTAGTCAGGTAGGACGAAAAAAGCAGCCAGCGCCAATTCCTTTACTAGTCGAAAGGCCCCTGAGCAGGCTGGAAGACCCTAGCAGACCAAAGGGCCCCGATTAAGTTAAAAAGGGCCCCTGTGCAGGTCAGAGGGTCCCCTGAACAGACAAGAAAAGGACCTTGGGTGGGTCAGAAGGCCCATGAACATTCCAAAATTGGCTTCTTCACGGTGATACGGGGGAGTAGACCTTTTCAATTCCGTTCTACTGGCCCTTTCAACGCGCCGGGAATTAGCCCTCTCGAGGCCCCCCCTCCTTGGGGAAATTCCTGGCTACGTGATTGGTAGAGACCCCTTTTGAGGCGCCCGATCCGGACGAAATTCCTGGCTTACGTGCCTGTTTGATGGGTTTCTTTGAGGGTCCTACGGTCCTGTCTAATTTTATCTCAACAGTTGATTTTTTGTTGCTTCCAGATTCACCAAAATTTTAAAAAAATAGTAATAGCAAAATCAACAAAATAAAGTGGTCGAAATCCGTAGAGTTTTTCAATCCCGCTCCTTTTTAGGGTGGGGGCCTTTCAGCGCCCGGGAAGGGCCCTTTTGAGGCGCCGCCCCCCCCCCCCTGTGGACGAAATCCTGGCTACGTGCCTGCTAGGGGTGTAGGTTCCTATCAATTGGGCTTCATCCCCCCCCCACACCGACACCACACCACTGGCGAATCCAGTGTGGGGCCGCTGGGGCCCGCCGGGCCTCCCGCAGGCGCCCCGGGTCGTGGGCCGGGCCGTGTTTTGGGCCTCCCCGAACTTCAGGATTCTGTCTGATTCGCCCCACGGGCCCATTCATCGCTTGCTGCAGCCGCTCACGTGCACTGCCATTGGCTAATTGCAGGCCCAAGCCCAGCACGGTGAGGCGCAGACCATGACCGGGCACCGCTCTGCGTGGTCAGGCTAGGAGGGGGGGGGGTACTGCGGATCCAGGGTGGCAGGCCGCAACATCCGTATTACTGGACTAGAACTCTTACCGACTCGGCTATTTTGACCACACCGATATATGAACTTAACCACTGTTGTTAAATATTGCGTTACTCTGAGCACTCCATTTACGGCATGCCGTTAGGTATTGTGATTACAGCACTGGGAGATTGGGCCCTGGATCCGCCAAGTGGGGGGGGGGGGGGGCTGAGCCCCAATTTGAAATAGTACATACACCGCCTAGGAATCTAGTCAGGCAAAATGTGCAATACCCGTCCCCCAAAATATAAGTATATTTTCTAATCATTAAAACTTATTTATACAACTGGCCTCTTGACCTTTGATTGAACTCTGGAAGTCTCAACTATGAACCTGCGCCGATGAGTTAAATTCGATAAAGACAAGTCGTTTTGAACTTTCATGAGCTTTCGATTGCATTTTCCCTTGTTAATTGGTTCCCATAGTTTCCGAGATATTTCGGAGCTTCTACAGCAGTCTTTTACTTGGAATACGTGACCTTATGTGACCATCTGGTGACCTCAATATGACCTAATTCCCAAAAATGTCAACCACAACTTAAATGGCCTTTGTAGAGAGCTTTCGAATGCTGTGGTTTCTGCGCGTTCGCAGCTTTTTTAGTTTTCGAGTTAGAGGGGCGATACAAACCAGAGATTTAACACGCTGGCCATGGCCGGCTTACCAGAAAAACCTGTGGACCGGCTTACGTCACGACCACGTGGACGTGACGTCACTACCAATCATGAGGCTGGGCATTTGGCTTGGACCCTCGTGTAAATGCTGAAGGTGCCGGAGTGACCCCCCTGATCTGCCTTGACCTTTTATGGGATCAAGCTGCACAAATTACTCTGCTATCGAATTTTACGTGTAAAATAACCCCTAAAACATGCGTCACAAGACTTTTGTTGACCTCTTGGTAACAGTGACCTTGTGTGACCTGATAACTTTATAACTATATAACCTTGACCTTTGCATACAATTTTACTTTTAATTAACCCGCGCCCGACTGGGCACCTTTGAGAGCTTTATGTGCATTGATAGTCTCAATCAAAGGTTTTAAATTGAAAGTATGGATCATTAACTCAATTAATGATTCCGGTTTTACTCAATTAACGCGATTTTTACATATGACCTGACCGTGACCTGACATTTGACCTAACTTGAAAAATTTCGAGTATGCATTCGATTCGTTTCATTAACCCATTAGCCCGTCGGCGTTCATTTTTGAATCGTCATAAAAAAGCTGTAAATAGATAATTTGCTCCAATTGGGGCTAATTTCGCACCTAGTTCTGCATGGACGGTGTGGCCGACACCCTGTGGTGCGATTTTTCAAAGCCCAATACGGATGAAAATAATCATATCTACAGTTTGTTAAATGAAAAATTTCGAGTATGCATTCGATTCGTTTCATTAAGAGCTTTCGATCGCCGCCTTGCGCGTCTCGCAGCGGTTATTGGTTCGGAAGATACGAGGGGGGTAAAATTTACCCTCCCCTACGCCGCGCGTTCGGTTGGAGACCCCTACGCCGCGCGGGCCAATGCGAGGCGGCATCTGTTCAGCTCAGTTCGGCACTTCTCATTTAAAACGACAGCATGACATACTGTTTGACATAAATGAATCTCACATCGGCGTAACACACTCCCGCGGAAAAGGGTATTCAAACATTGACAGTGCACCGTGCACTGTCAATTTGTTTGGCGCCTTTGCCGCGGGAGTGTGTTACGCTGATGTGAGATGCATAGATGTCAAATAGTATGTCATGCTGTCGTTTTGAATGAAAATGTCGAATTGAGCTGAACAGATGCCGCCTCGCATTAAGAAAATGTGTATTACCCCGCCTTCTCTAATTACAAAGCAATTAATAATACAAATAATCTTGTCACGCGTAACGATAGATAATTTACGACAGCCAGTGGTGCGCTTAGGACAATGCCACGGAAGCCGTAGCCTGTCCATAATTCCACCAATCAGCCAATGAAAGGCGTCGCGGTCATGGCGACACGCAAAAACACGGCACCGGAGCGACACCGCGACCCGGGGCGACACTGCACTAATAGTCATTACGCCGATCGACGCTGGCCAGGTCGGAAGGTCGGATCGGAGCCATCCGCAGAAAACCCGGCGCGGAAGAAGACAGCGAAAACGTTCGGACACCACAGGTGGGACATAGCTGCTGGTTGTTTATAAGATCAGCTGAGAAAATCGAAGCGGCGGAAAGATCTGAGAAGACGAATTTCTACGCAGGTCAGTTGCAACCTTGGACGTGTACTTCACCCTGGACCTCTGACTTGGCCCTCCGTCGCTCGACCCTCTCATACCAGCGACAATGCTGCCCTCGCGCTGCCTGGCGCTGCTGCTGGTGCCGCTAGTGACGTCACAGGAGGCGCTGTACCAGCGAGGCAGTGTTCGGTGCGGCTCAGAGCCGCTGACCACACCGAACGCACCCTTCTCAGCGGTGCAGTGCAGCGCGCTCTGCTCCCGCCTGCCGTCCTGCCGCGCCTGGCGACGGGACCCCATCACCGGACTCTGTGCCGCCTTTCCGGCCCCGGGCGACGGCCAGGAGGGCGTGCTGGACGCCGAGTGCTACCGGCTGTACCAGACCGTCAGCGCGCCCGAGGGCTACGACACGGTGATCGGCGACGTCGCCTACCGCCTGCTAACGTCCAAGGGCTCGAGGGTTTTCGGGGCCGCCGGCTGTCAGCTGACCGACCCGTCCGCGGTCCTGGCCGTCCCCAGCAGCGGTGAAGAGGTGGAAGCTCTGGTGGCGATGGCGACAGCGGCAGGGGACTGCGAAACTTACGTGGGGCTCGAATGTCAGCAGCGCGGCAGCATCAGCTACAGCAACCAGGCGGGTGTGCTGGTTGCGGTGCAGGCCGAGTGGTTCAAGGGTGGCGTGGTTCCTTTGTGCGATCTCAGCAAGGCGTGTGTCATAGTTAAGGAGGGTAAACTGGAAAAGCATGACTGCAGCCACACTCATTGTGCTGCTTGTCAGGTGCAGGTAGTAGCCCCGTAGTGGGGTTAACAGGTGTTGAGGATCTTTTGAGGACCTCCTTATTACAACATGCGTAGGTATTATTTTAAAGCAGGCTTAGGCACCGCCAAGTGGTTGTCCTTTTGTTTGGATTAGATTCTGGGATGAGCATATACTGCTATAAGCCGAGCTTGTTGTGTGGATGTGGGATCTGATCAACC
The DNA here is from genome assembly GCA_014673585.1 of Semibalanus balanoides. Classification (NCBI taxonomy): domain Eukaryota; kingdom Metazoa; phylum Arthropoda; class Thecostraca; order Balanomorpha; family Balanidae; genus Semibalanus; species Semibalanus balanoides. Next base: position 119,355 of record VOPJ01008679.1, on the reverse strand, counting down.
TCAGTATGTAATGCCGATGAACAATGTTCAATGTTCATTCATATATATTCAATGGCAGTGTTAAGAGTGGAAAGATGGAAGTCGGAAAATAAAACACGCCGGTATGCGATGCTGGTGATCAAGTACCGTTGGACTTATGCCAATTTTGATCATAACAACGTTATGCATACAGTCAGACATATCCCCAGATCTAAAAAAAAGATACGGGATCTAAGGTCCCTAGGATCCAAGAACTGGATTCTTGTTGGATACTGGATTCTGCAGGATCATTTTTCGTGGGATTTTGTGGATCTTGAATCCTGTAAAATTATTTGTCATGCGATCTTATGGATCTTGGATCCTGGAGCAGAACAAAAATCGTGGGATCCTATGGATCCTGGATCCTGGAAAAAGTCAGTTTGTCGTGGGATCTTGTGGATCTTATAAAGCATATTTCACTTTTTGTGCTGTTGAAATATAAGAATGCATGTATTTCATGCTTTAAAGCTCCAGTCAATGGTGTAAGATTCATATGTGGTGGTCAGAAATGGACTAAGATAAAAATCCGGGATCCAGGATCTTTAGGATCTAAGATCTGGAAGCTTGTTGGGTCAACTTCAGTTGATCCAACAAGTGACAAAATGATCCTGCAGGGTCATTTTGTCGTAGGATCTTGGATCCTGGATCATTCTATTTTTCGTGGGATCTTATTGGTCTTGGATCCCGAAAAAGAGAAAAGTCGAGGGGTCCTGTGAATCCTGGATCCTGGGAAATCAATTTGTGGTGGGATTTTGTGTATCTCTATTTTTTTTTTTTTTTTGCCTTGGCACATGTTTGCATACAGTATTATGCATAATATTGTAATGCATGTTATACATGCATTACATTGATGCTCAGATATGCGATATGCAGTGCCGGGTGCATAAGTCATAAAACTGATTGTTGGGACATAGCAGCTGGTGCTTGGTTGTCTGCGCCCCTATATAAATGGTTTCCTGGTGTCAGTGTGCCGTTTACCCATCCTAGCGTCGGTAATGTGCTTTGGCCGGTTATTTATGCAACTTTAATACATAGCGTAACACATAGCATGCAATGGCATATGGAGAAGAGTTCTAGCTCACGAAACGATCTACATAAATCATGGGGTGGTGTGCAACACACTTTTGACTATATGCTGTTTACTGCATTCAATATGTGTGTCTTATGAAATGTAGTTGTCTCGAGACAGGCGCTTTACATGGTGATGCTGCTCTATCTTTTGCCCTATTCCTGGGGCGGATCCAGAGGGGGGCTGCAGAGGGGCGCAACCTCCCTCAGGCGCCCGGGTCGCGGGGCCGGGCCGTGTTTTGGCCTCCCCCAAACCTCCCCGGCTTGGGGAGCCAAAGCACGGCCGCAACCCCGCGAACCGGGCGCTGGGGAGGTTTGCGCCCCTCTGCAGGCCCCCCCCCTCTGGATCCGCCCAGTGCCCTATTCTACCCAGTAGTTAGTACTATGTCAGTCAATATTTCGACTAATACACATTTAATTGATCGTTGTTTATCTTATTACAGTTTTGATCTCGCCATAAAGAGCTATTCAATTGTGCTGTACCGTTGACTTTGTTCAGGTGCATGCATGTTAATCAATTACATTTTAGGTTGTACATACATCGGAAAACAGTGACTACACTACCGATATGCAGTAGGTGTGTTTTAGTTTAAGCACTTGGCCGTAAATACCTCTGGTGGCCATTGCTCTCGTCAGTGTATATACCGCGGTGTAAATACCTGCACCTGCACCAAAGCAATCATTACTGTGTGGCTTATAACAAACAAACACAGCAGCCTCATTCTCTTCACCGCCCTGGACGAACGCCCATGGTTGCGTGTGACGTTAAGGTCCTCTCAGATCAGACTAGGGCTCTCTTAGACAAGATGAGAACCCTCTCAGCCTAGACAAAGGTCCTTTCAGACTTCATAGATAAGAGCCCTCTTGCACCAGATGAGCGCCCTCCCAGATTAGATGAGAGGCCTCTCACACCAGACGAGGATTCTCTCTGACTATAAGATACGACGAGCCCTCTCGCACCAAAGATGAGGCCCTCCCAGACTAGATGAGAGGCCTCTCACAGCAGACAGAAGGATTCCTCTCCTGACTATACGATGACGAGAGCCCGTGCTCGCAACCAGATGAGGGCCCTCCAGACTAGATGAGAAGGCCTCTCACAGGCAGACGAGGATTCTCTCTGACTATACGATACGAGAGCCCTCTCGCCCAGATGAGGGACCTCCAGACTAGATGAAGAGGCCTCTCACACCAGACGAGGATTCTCTCTACTATACGATACGAAGAGCCCTCTCGCGCCAGATTGAGGGCCGCCTCCCAGACTAGAATGAGAGGCCTCTCACAGGCAGACGAGGATTATCTCTGAACTATACGATACGAGAGCCTCTCCCACCAAGATGAGGACTCCCAGATTAGATGAGAGGCCTCTCACACCAGACGAGGATTCTCTCTGACTATACGATACGAGAGCCCTCTCGCACCAGGTGAGGGCCCTCCAAGACTAGATGAGAGGCCTCTCACACCAGACGAGGATTCTCTCTTACTATACGATACGAGAGCCCTCTCGCGCCAGATGAGGGCCCTCCCAGACTAGATGAGAGGCCTCTCACAGCAGACGAGGATTATCTCTGACTATACGATACGAGAGCCCTCTCGCACCAGATGAGGGCCCTCCCAGACTAGATGAGAGGCCTCTCACAGCAGACGAGGATTCTCTCTGACTATACGATACGAGAGCCCTCTCGCGCCAGATGAGGGCCCTCCCATACTAGATGAGAGGCCTCTCACACCAGACGAGGATTATCTCTTACTATACGATACGAGAGCCCTCTCGCGCCAGATGAGGACCCTCCCAGACTAGATGAGAGGCCTCTCACAGCAGACGAGGATTCTCTCTGACTATACGATACGAGAGCCCTCTCGTAACAGATGAGCACCCTCACATGCTGCCGAGGACATACTAAGGCAGGTCGAGGACACACTTAGGCAGGTCGAGGACACACTTAGGCAGGTCGAGGACACACTTGGCAGGTCGAGGACACTATTACAGCAGGCTGTGAGACCTCCGGGCGGAAGGCTGAGCTCCCTCGTATGCCAGACGGAGGCCTACCGTACCAGGATCAGCCAGGCCGGTGGCTCTCTCTATGAAAGGTCGTGAGGCCCTTTCATACAGACCAAGGCCCGACCCCCCCCGGTAGGCTGTGCAGTGTCGCGCAGACGGACAACGTTGAATTAACCGATCACAACCAGACTCATTGAGAGATGTGGTGTTAGGGACATAGGGCTGATGCTGGGTTAGTTTGACTGCAAAAAGGAAGTTATACCTGAATTGTTAGTTAACCTTTTTTAAATTAAGTCTTTCTGTCAGCTGCTTCGTTCATATAGTTTTGTATTGTCGTCAGTTGCTATAATTACTCCTAAACAGCATAATCGACATTCATTTTAGGTAACAATGGCTGCGGAAGGTATTTTCTGATAAGGGGAGGGTAAAGAAACCCAGAGAACCTCCCTCAGCCAAAGGGCCCACCCCCACGACCAAAGGCCCTCTCCCTTAAAGGGAGGTGTTCACCTTTAACATGGGGTTTTGAACTGAGATAGCAGTTTTGTAGAGCAGATCGAAAATTAAGTTATGGCTGAAGAATAAACTCGCAACGTAGAAGTAGTTTCGACACAGGATTAGTCTGCATTTACTTCGGGGGGCCCCGACAAACAGCTTCGTAGTTCGCGGCCCAGACGGGCTCCGGAGGTAGGACACTCCTCTGACACGTAGTTACCTATCACGAACGTTCTCGTTAATAATCCGCTCAGCGCCGGGCTGCGCCGCAACCCTTTGTCAGAGACTGTACTAGGCGTCTGGCGGAGCCAGAACGCCACCTGCTATCGTACGATTTCTCGTGAAATACAAAGTGAAACTTACTTCTTTCTCCCATATATCCCATCACTTATCCAAACCAAAGTCATATTCGTAGTTTTGACTCAAGATGCACCGTATGGTTGAATTTCAAGACAACTTTCAAGGTGAACTATTCCCTTTAACAAAAATCGTGCGAAACGATATCTCCTCAGATTTGGACCACTATATTTTACAGGGCCCCTAAATGGTCGCAAAAAACGTCGGACAGGCCCGTGTTGAAGTTTCAGGCCTTCCGAAGTCTCAGGTCTAAGGCCTCCGAGAGCCATCCTCAGGCCGACTGAGGGCCTTCTGTCGGCCTTAGAGGGCTTCCCAGGCTGGCTGGGGGCACCTTGGGCCCTCGGGTCATTATTCAGTCTCGGCTTCCTTTTATTCGGTCAAAAATGAAAAATGTAACTTGGTCTTGAAGAGCCCCCTTACAAATTCAAATTAATATGTTTGTCCCTCTAACTTGTTGAGTGATTGGGGGCAGTTGTCACCCCCCCTCCTCCACCACCGCCCCTCTATCCCCCACCCCTGTTCCGTAAACATGGCAAATAACGATGGATCTGTATATTATCACAGCTATTGACTTGTCACCGCAAGAAAACACGGCAATCGTAGTTACTTGGCAGTCAGAAGAATGGGCATGACTGCATGTGACATATCTGTCCTGAGCCCAGGTATTGTGAACGTATGTATGTTCTTTTATACTGGATATGCTAATCGCTCTCTGACAGTCGATCGATTCAGATAATAACTGATTATAGATGCATATAAAAAAGACACGTTGAAAAATATCTTAGTGTTGTAGTTGTGATATTAGGACTGCTTCTGTGGTTTGCCTGCTATTCACACCTTTCACAACGTAATCACCGTCCAGGTTAGCTTGGGATTGTCGGTAAAGGCTCCTACCAACTGCCATAGGATTGTCGGTAAAGGCTCTTACCAACTGCCACATAACTGCACAAAGCAGTGTCTGTCTTGGCAATTATATGAGAACAATAAATCATATTAAATAATAGTGGTATAAGATTGTAAAAATCACAAATCATTGCCGACCCTAGGTCTGAATCAATATGATAATTTTGACCGAGAAGTGTTCGATTAGTCCAAATCCACAGCAACACACAGGTGCGTGATACTATCTCTCGTTAATAGCATGCAAGTAAATATGCTAGGATAACGGTTGCAAATTTTGTGAAAATAGTTATCGGCTTAATCTGAATGGGCCTGACCGAGCATGGACCTCATTATTATGAATTTGAATGGTTCTGGTCTGGGCTTGGTATTCATGGGCTTCGGATGGGCTGGGCTTGGGGTTTGGGCACCCATGACAATCTATGGCACAAAGGCATGCAGACACATGGGTGCAAGACACAGGTGCATATCCTAATTGTTATCGGTTTTACCTGCTGCGTGCAATCACTATTCCCATATTTAATTCCATTTGTTCTGCCTATTGCAAATTGCATCATATCGTACGATACGAATTGATGCACCTATGACCGGTATTTTACGGAATGTGACAGCGGAACGACTCGGTGGCCCATTCCGACACGATGTGAATAGGTATATTCATAACCTCTGCCTTTTATGGTCTGCATTTTTTTTATTCATTATTTGTATATGTGTAGCCCGCTCTCATTTCCGAAGTAACGATCAATAGCGGCATTGGCTCGGTAAAATATGTCCCACGAATCAAATGATAAAACATAAAAGCTGAGGACATTGCATGCTGAAGGCACTAAAGAAACGTTGCGTCGTTAACTTCTAATTGAATCAGTTCACCGCAATTCTTTATAATCGGCCGTTCAAGCAGCTCAAGGTATTGCAAATGGCCGCACCCGGACGGTATGTAGTATGTACCATATTAAGAGGGGCAGTTCAGTAGTTCGTTCGGCTTGAAACGCCTGCTGTCATTGAAAGAGGAAGGCAAAAGACGTGGACCAGCTTTACGTTATGCAACAGACTTTGGGACGAAAATGTGAGCGTTTGTAATATAACACAGTAGAACGTTGCTTTTGTTGCCAGCTTATACAGTCGGAGCGTAGGTAATCAAGTGCCCTGCCCCTCAGAAGTACTACAAGGTATTTTGCTCAGCATATATAGACAGGTTTGAGGCTGCCTCACTGAAGCTTGTTTAGTAAAACTATCATTAGGCTATTACTTTACGATATCCTTAGGCTATTACTACGTACTTTGCTATTGGTCGGCCATGAGATTGGCATGACCATGGTGAAATGTTAACAGGATTCTGCTTCTGCCAGGCTCAGGATAATGTAACTGCAATCGTGCTGTGGCCTGTGCCATTTACAGGGCAAGAGATCCTAGGGGGTCGGGGTGTCAAGACCTCCCTAGCCTCCTGAATGTTAACCCGCGCGGCGTAGGGGTCTCTGCCGACGCGGCGCGTAGGGGGGGGGGGTAATATTACCCCTCTTATCTTCCGAACAATAACCGCAGCGGACGGCGCACAGGCGGTGATCGAAAGCTCTCAATGAACGAATCGAATGCATACCCAATTTTTTCAATTTAGGTCACAATGTAACGGTCAAACGGCCAGGTCATATGGAAAGTTCGAGTTAAATTTTAGTTTTAATGGTTCATACTTTCCAATTAAAATCCTTTGATTAAGACTGTAATGCACATAAAGCTCTCAAGGTGTAATACATCTATTAGCATTAAGTAAAAGTGAAAATTGCATGCAAATGTCAAGGTCAAGGTCAGGTCAACAAAAGGTCACTGTCACGAAGAGGTCAAATAGCAAGCCCTGTGACACATGTTTTAGGGTAATTTTGCACGTAAAGAAATCGATAGAAACAGTAATTTTTACAACTTCGAACCCCGTCAAAAGGCATCTAAGGTTCAAAACTTGAAAACTGATCTAATCTGAAAATAAACAATGCATGTTTCTAGGTTAGTTTTGTCTCATAAACACAGAAAATGATATTTTTATATATCTGTATGAAGTCAAAAAACAAAAAAAACGTTATTTTGGAAAAATGACGTCATTACCTTTTTTATGCTTGGAGAGCAATTCAGTCACTGAAAAAATGAAGCTATTACTTTGAAATTTTGTCTGGGTATTCCATTACACTTGGTTCTCATATATATTCTTCCGTTTTTTAAGATACCTTGGAAATTTTAAAAAAAAAAAATAATTTTTGAGGGGAAAATTTCTGAAAAATCAGTTTTTTTGGATTTTTGGGGAAGTCAAAAACCAAAAATGTTTGAAATCCGAAATTGCCATCTGTAGAGAATTAAATTTCCTTTCTTATAAGTTTTGTGTTTGCTATTTGCTTAAAGCTATGTTTTCTACGAATGCATCAAACATTTATTGTTATCCAACCAAAAAATGGCATGACATGACGTCATCAAACGTCATTATCTTCCAAAGTTCTGACTTGGTTTAGATGATTTTTTTAGGAAGACGTCAAATTGATGTGGATAGGTATTTTTTGTTTTCTGAAACTTTGACGTCGTTTATCTGTTCACCGTTTTCAAGTTATTGCGGAAATACGGGAGGGGGGGTAATATTTACCCCCCTACGCCGCGCGGGTTAAGAACTGGGGTCCGGGCAGGGGCGGATCCAGCCGCTCGGTTTGGGGGCAACTTTTTTGGCAAAAAGGTGCTCCCATTTTTTCTCCACGGATTTGGGCTTCTTACCTTATTTGGCATTTGAGATAAAAACGGGGTAAAATCGGGATAAAACGTTTTTTTTCTCGAAAAACGAAAAAAAATGGAGAAAAAAAAATCGGAGAAGATTATCATTAAAACACACAGAACACCACTTTCCGCGTAGCATATACACACGTTAGTAATAATCACGTTTATTTCATACCAACTCGCAGGGGCATCACCAATAATTCTTGAGGGGGTCGGCAGAAATGACAAAAAAAACGTATATCCGTGTTGTCTGCGTGCAATAAAGCATTTGCAGCATTTTTAATGTGGATTTCCATGTTATAATACGTATTTGGTTAGGTTAGGTATTTTAGGGGCCGATGTTCGCGTCATATCGTTTGCGTCGCCTATTTTCGGAACTCGGCAAGCTAGCTAGCTTAACATGTAGCCAGCTTGAAAATTAATCCTCGCCTAACGGTGGGGGGCTGACAGGCCTCCCTGATGTTTTCTTAAATCACTTTTTACTCATGCGGCGCATCTTGCTGAAATTGTTGTAGCTGAGTTGACAACAATTAGACATATGCTGGCAAAATTTCACTGAAATTGGTTCAGTCATTTGTGAGATGATGACGTTTTAGTGACGATTATAGTTGGTGGAAAGACGGTAAATATTGTAAAAATCGTAGAAAATAGAGTTTTGCAGCAAACTTCTAACAGAAAAGGACAAAGATCGAAAATGAAACTTTAATTAGGGAAGGCCAAATAGGATTTCCGAAATTTTGGGTTTCTTATCCCTAATAACTAAAACAATGTGGAAAAAACACTAAAAATAAATTTGTCAAAGACTTTGAAAGACCCAAAGATAAGTGAGAGAACTAAATGTGGGCAATAACCAAACCAAATTTCAAAGCAATGACTTGCAATGACTAATTGTGATTGAGTGATGGCTCCCTAAGTGAAATAAACTCATGACGTCATTTTTATCACTTTTTGGTCTTATTTTGACTAGATACCAAAAAATAAAATAAAAAATTATGTATTTCTGAGATGAAACTGGTCGAGGGCCATGCTTTTTATTTACATTTATCAATTTCGAATTTTGAGGTTTTTTGACGAACAAAAAAACGTTATTCTTGACGTGATCGAGTCTAGGTCATTCACTTGACCTGGACGTTCACCCAAGGACCTGCAACCTACAAAATTTCATACTGTTAGATTCCTCACATGACAGGCAACATGCTGGTTCTTACCGCGTTGCTCTATGATGCTTGGTTTTGTAGTTAACAGGGGATCCTGTCAGCCCCCCCCCCTCGTACGGCGAAGGTGGGAAACGGTAAGGCGAGGGTTATTGTTGTATGAAGTGGCCCTGGGGCCAAGAATTACCGTCAAGGAGAGCCTCTGCCTGACACTTAATTAAATACATTTTCACATTTTCCTAATTTGTGTAAGCAATTGCGAAACTTGTGTGATGACGCGAAGCGGCGCAATTTTTTTCAGTTTTGTATTGTAAATAGCTGGATTTGGACTGCTTCAAAGGTATTTTAACGATAAATTGTTATCTTTCCTCGAGTACCAGACTCACCATGTTAACACCAAATAGTACCAAGCCAGTTCGTATTGAACAATGTGGGTATTCACCGATGTCCTTTGGGGGGGAGAGATATGTTGGCCCCACCCTTTTTCGCTTTGAGGGGGCCATGGCCGGATTGCTCCCCCCCCCTGGATCCGCCCCTGGGTCCGGGGATCCAATTAAAAATTAAAACTGGGTGGGGGTCTTCTTCAGCAGAAGAAAGCGGCCAGTCATAGGTCAGAATGGGCAGTACACATGCCAAAATATGGGTTTATAAATACAAACCGAGTTAACCGTCTTCAAGTCGGCATGGTTGATCCAGGCCGAGTTTAAGACGACCTGAGGGGCCCTCGGTCGGTCAGAGGCTCGGTCTGAGGGGGCCCTCAGTCAGCCCGAGGGACTCCCAATGCCGACTGTGGAAGGCCAGTTTGCTCGCGCGCCGCATCGGTCGGGCGGCGCGGCGCTTCCGGCACCCCACCAGCTCCTCTCTGCCTCTCCACCGGACCTGTGTGTGTGTGTGATGCGTGAGAGGTGTGCGAGTGCGCGAGTGAAGCAGAATCAAGTTTGGTGCAACAATTGCGATCAAGTGTGCTAGCGTGAGAGCGTGATAGTTACGGTGCTGGCGGAGTCGGCGGCGACGTCGGGTGCCTTGGACGAGACCACCTGGGCCGTTCCAGTTCCGTGTGGTAGCCGCTACCCACTCCCAGGACGAGGAAAGATGTGGGCACTGCCGAGACACCGTGATCTCCTGCGACTGTTGGTGTTGCTGGCCGTCGTCCGTGCTTTGGTGCCGATTGCTGCCTCCTGTTACCCGACCACCACCCCGACATGGCCGGCGCATGCCTGCCCCTGGTCGAGATGACCTTGAACCGGTCATCCCTGACTCCAGCCGGACCTTGGCCAGTACCCGCCGAGCGCTGGGTCAGCGCTGCCGGGCGGCCCATCAGCTGACGCGCCGCCAGCGGCGGACCAGGCGCGGCAGGCGCGCCCCCAGCGCCAGGAAAACGGGGGAGCAGGGGCGCCAGGCACCGGGAGGAGCACCAGCGGCCCACGGTCTGGAACGGGTCTCATCATTGGTGTGTTCAATGTGCAGAGCCTCAAGCCCAAGCTCCTTGAGCTTGCCGACCAACTTCACCGCGGCAACTTCGACCTGANGGCTACAGTAATTGCATTGGATTCCACTGCGTGCAGCACCGACAGACAGACACAGAGGCAGAGGTGGTGTCGATGGAGTGGACAGAACATAATATGGTCTAGACTGTATATATATACATCGGCCTATAGCGGTAACCTAATGCTGACAGAAAAGCATCAGCCTGGGCAGTGGACGCAATATTTTTCCAATCAAGGTCACGCACCGACTGTTTGGCTTGGATAACACCGCGGCAAAAGTGACGTTATCATAACGTATTTTTGGCCATGCTTGGAGCTGGTTTTCATAAAACTTAAAACATGTTGTGATTATTTATTTACAGTGCTGTCGTTACACCTGATCAGCTATACATTTTATTGTGAGCTGACAGAGACACACCTCAGAGCAGCTGCAGAGGTAGAAGGTTGTATGGCAGCGCTGCTGTCTGTTCCCAAGGCATCAAACCTATACATATTAAAACATGCTAAACACTTTTCTACGCCACTCCTTTCGTATTGCATAAACTGACCAATCAGCATTCAGCACTGGATATTGCGAGACGTTGTCTCTTGCCTCTGGGCACACTCAAGGCACTGCAGAAATAGCCTCTGCAACAAAGATCCCGGGCGGTGGACACGTAAAAGTTCAAGGAAATGGCCATCTGGTTAGGTCGCATGAACTGCATTTGCATTTCTGCATTTTTACTCCTAACCTGCATGGGCGTCTGCAGCGAGGGGGGACGGAGGGGGACGCATCCCCCCCAAGTGGAAGACTTTCCCTCAAACATTTTCGAATTGTTAACATTACGTCTATGGACGTTGTATTGGAAGAATCGACTTCAAAATGCCTTCATCCCCCAACCCCTACTTTCGAAAGGTGACGCCGCCCTTGCTAACCCACTAATCCTAAAGTCCGATACAGCAGAGCCATCTGTAGGAACTGGTCAGGGAGGCTGCTGGCGCGACTTCCGCCACAAACCAACAACTGCTGTCGGACGACTCGGTGGCTGGAGTGAGTGGTCAGCTCAGCCTCGGAAGAGATATAAAGTACCGCCAGACAGAGCCAGGCTGCTGTGTAAACGTCAACCAACCGGCCGTTTTTTGCTGTGTAGATAACTTGACTAGTCATGGCAGTTTGATAGAGTAAGCGATGAAAAACAGAACAGTGAGCTTTTGCCATAAACAAAGCAGTGAGTGTCGACCGTGAGTGACTCTTTCCTCTGTCCGTGTGTGGGCGGTGAGATGAGCACAACTCACCGAAACTCCAGATGGTGAGTGACACTTGACAGTGACACAATGTGGACAACAAGTGAATCTCGTTAGACCCTCGTTAAGTGTGCCGTAAAACCACTGTAAACCAACTAGCCAAACTATATACCCAGTAAGTGTGGGAGCCCTGGGAGGTGCACATTTTTCGAATAGAAAATGAGCAGTGTTCAAAATGTGTCGACTTGGGTGAGAGATGACACACAACTGTGAATAATTTTCCACTTTCATTCTCCATTTTAGGATTGAATTTTACACTCCCAAATTATGAATTGTAATATTGACTACCATATCAATAAATATTGACTAAAAATACATGATTTGAATGAAAACCACTGCTTTTCATATTCAAAACAGTAATCAATATCGTACCATTTTCTACATTCTTCACTCTCATGGTCTTTTAGGGCTCGAATTTTCCACTCTGACACCCAAGCCAAAATGGAATCTTGGGACACTGGAAATTAGTGTACTATGGCGATTATCGCAAGTGAAAATGAACATAGTAACGGTAACGGAACTCGGAAGTAACTATATGGCCAGGCACGGAAAGTAGCCACGAGCAGTTGCGCCTGCACGTTGCAACATTGAACAAGCGTCTGGCGTTCAAAAGAAGACGAGGGTTCGCAACACGCTGTGACTATGGATTCATCGAATCGTGCCCATGCCTGATGAGCGATTGTGAACAAACTTAATTCCACTCACGTCGGCTGGCAGTGACTTAAAAACGAGGCTATCACCGTGTGGTCTCGGGCAGTGTATTACGTCAGGTTACGTAATGTAGCTTGACTGTGTGTTGCACTAGCTGCACACAGACCAGTGGCACGGAGGAAAGGGAGGCATTCGCTCCTATAGTCCTCCAGATGAAGCTTTTGACAAGGCTGCGAATCTAGTAACTCAAGAGCTGAAAACTTGGTCTGACCAGTTGATCGGCTTCAGTGCCATAGTGTTGTATTGCGGTGAGGTGCGACTGTCTGAGAATTCTTCTCGTTACCACGTGAGTATTTTTTTCCGCCAATTAGACAGGAGGTTTTGGTTGGCTGAGTCGAGTTACGGCCGACGGCGCGTTCTTGTTGTTGCTAGGAAGTAGGAACGAATGCACTGTAGGCAATGAGGCGAACGGAACAAAGAGGGTCAACTAGTGACGTAACACTGCAACCGTTGAATGTATAGTACGAGACAGTTATTTGCAAAAATGCTAGAGCAATCGGGGAGCATAGACACAGTTACACCCAGTTGCACTGTTTCAAAAGCATAGAAAGCATAATGATCAAGTATTTCACGCGGTCAAGCCATCTTTGCATATGGTTTTGCTGAAAATCGTATTAATTATTACCAGACATATGCCTGGATCTGGGATCCAGCAAATGACAGATCTGAACCAATCGTGCTTCGTGTGTGTTCGTTGTCTCTTGGTGATTTGTTCACACATGTGAACACACCCAATTTTAGATTACTATCAACTCCAGGCAATGCGGTAGGACTTCTACACCAAAAAGATATGTGTGAGGGGTCACCCAATGTCATTATTAGCCAGTAATTCTTGACAAATCGGCTAAAATATTTCTGTTCAGCGAAAACTATTTTTATATAATGCAAATTTTTAATATTATGTGGTTTAGAATCAATTGAATCTTGTTCCACGTAAAGCCTTTTTAGGTTATAGCGTTATTCCTATTCGCGTTAAGATACTAATAACTTTTGCAGAAACAAAATCTCTTTGTCTTCGGTGAAGTGTGTCCCTCTCTAGAGTGTGTGTGATGCTTAGCTGTCGTCTAAGCAGTTAATTACATAGATGTCCAGAGAGTGTTGGCATGGTCTGTCTAAGGGTAGATTAGGCCACACCATTTAATTATTGCAAAGAGCTTTTATTCAATAGATGGAACCAATATCCTTTCCCCTAACTGAGAACTTTTTCAGAAGACTCTCTGAAACATTTTAAGGTACGTCGGTCACGCTCCCTTGATCGACTAAACAGTACAAAAAGGCCCACCCTCTCTGCGATTTCGAATCAGTCGGACGTGCGTCGCAGCTCGACCTCAGTCCTCCTCTCTATCAGCGTCATATAAGGTCCGTGCGCCGATGGCAGGCAGGCACCTCGTACGTCCAATGAAACGCTGCCAGACTCTCGAGATAACTTCTGGATGTACTGCCGTCGGAGTGACTGGCCTCACTGTACGATCGAATAAGGTACGCTCTTCCGCGAGAAGATATATCTCTCTCGAGGAAACGCGCGAATCTACATGTGGTGTGGTCCCATCTCCGACTGTAAATTTGAATAATCTCGGAGCTGCAATTTGATGCTTTCCATTACCGCCTTTAGAAATTATCATAGATAATATCGCCTAAATCAGTAATTTATTTTTCTTAAAATATATCGTATACTAAAACTTTCATACTAAAACTTTTCAAAACATTTTAAAATGTTTTAAAACACTCTTCGTCGAGAGTGGTCTAAGGGACCAAAACCTAACTCAGTCGGTCGAAAACTGGCCACAAGGTGAACTGGACACATTTGCTCTCCCTGTGTGGAGTGGAAGGTGACAATCAAAAAAGTGCCTTTCTGTAGACGTACATGAAAGCCGCTTAAAACCCTCGGTGCCAGTTTGTGTTGCGTTAAGAGAAGACAGAAATGCCTCATCTCTAGCAATTGCTAAAGACCACTGTTGCGAAATAATATCAAACGATGTGGCGCTCAACTTCTATTGGTACCGTTTGTTTGGGGCCCAGTTTGCACCTCGCGAATTCCTTGAATAAGGGAAACTCCAGCCGTGCATCCACGAGTTATCAAGTAGGCATATCATCTAGACGAGGACGCGCATCCCGGCCAAAGTATTCCAAAGATGCCTGAGTAGTATCTTTAATATCAGTGCGATAACCAATGCGTCGGATCGGCCCAGCATTCCCAGGGCTTCGGGAATTTCTATATGCACGCTGGGTGGACACTAGAGCTGCATACATACAAGGAGCCCTCTCATACGTTCTTGTGCGTAATTTATATATGCTATGGAAAAGTTTATTAAGGCACATTTAGTATATGGTTGCCCTCACTAGATCGTACACAGCTTACAAGGCAATGCACAATCCCGGTTATCACCACTAATTTCATACACTACTGGTAGTACGAGTACTACATCACGCACAAAACCACCCAACTGACATGGTCCGGTCCACATGTATCTGCCTAGTGCGCTCTCAAGCACTCCTAGAGTGCCTCAAGAGATTCGCACCTAGCATGCCCAGATCCTAAAGCTGATTGTGTACGCGCGAAGGGGCACCTATAAAGAATCCCATTAGTGTGCTGCATGCATTTCTAACGAGAGAGTATTGACCTCGACGTGGGATCCGAAGATCTTCTCCGGTGTGCCTCGCCAGCGCTTCCGCGCCTCGGACCTGCGATCTCTCAGGTGAGCCCTCTTTGTCGACCCAGGGGGCCCTTTGTCAACCTCATAGGCCCTCTGTCGACCGCAGGGGGCCTCTGGTCGACCTCAAGGGGCCCCCTTCCCGCCTCTCAAGAACCTTAAAAATCCCATATCTGCATGCATTTTACGCAGAGAGATCCACTGGGATCCAAGATCTTCATGCATTTTATACCGAGGGATCCACTGGAATCCCAGATCCAACTTCGGAATCCGGGCACAAGTCTGGTAATTACTTAGACGTGTGCCTGGATCCTGAAGTTAGATCTGGGATTCCAGTGGATCCCTCGGTATAAAATGCATTCCGATTCTAGATCCCAGTATATCCCTCATTGTAAAATGCATGAAGATCTGGAATTCTTATATGATCCTTTGGCGCCAAATGCTTAAGATCTGGGATCTCAATGGCTCTCTAATTTAAACGAGCCTCAGATCTTGAAACATAAGTGGAGGACTGACAAAATATTTTGGTCTCAATTTTGCGTATGTAGCATGCGTAGCATGCACCTACTATGTAGATAATTAGTACCTGAAAATTACCTTGTATGTATTAGCAAACACACACAACATAGATATAATATATTATATATATAATATAATATATATTTATATATATATTATAAATATATATATATATAGTATATATATATATTATATATATATATATGTGGGTGTTACATCCATGACAAATGGAGAAGTGATGATAAAGTGATGAATTCTGCTTTTTGTGTTTTTATCATCCACTTACTCCATATATATATATATATATATATATATATATATATATATATATAAGTATATTATATATATATATATTATATATATATATATATATATAGTATATTTAATGGATTGCTCCCATATCATA
This sequence comes from Semibalanus balanoides, assembly GCA_014673585.1. Classification (NCBI taxonomy): domain Eukaryota; kingdom Metazoa; phylum Arthropoda; class Thecostraca; order Balanomorpha; family Balanidae; genus Semibalanus; species Semibalanus balanoides. Next base: position 103,564 of record VOPJ01008679.1, on the reverse strand, counting down.
GAATTAGGAAAGACGACATAGATACCTACCTACCAGCGTGCCTGGATCCCGAAGAGTTGGATTTGGGATCCCAATGGATCCCTTGGCATAAAATATATCAGGATCTGGGATCTTTGTGGATCCCTTGACATATTGTGTACCTGGATTTTGCTTCACTTGTGGACCCCAGGACACAGGTCACAGAGATCCGGGTCTTGTAATTATTCCTAACCTTTAGTTGCCTTCGTTGAATAATGCGATTGCATGCGTTAAAGCGCTTGCATTTATCGTTTCTTTGAACAAATGTCTTTGATTACCCGATTTCTAGCAAGCACAGCTTTCATTTTTATCTGTATTGACTACAAAATATTGTTAAATACACACTCTTGTATGTTCATTCTCCTGAACTTTCTGACAGCATAAGATCTAATTTCGTTATTATTTATCAATACTTACTCCTCTAAGATGCTATATTGTATAGAAAACGCATAACGCTCGGTTACACTACATCATATAGGTGGATCCAAAACGAGTGGTTTGTGGGGCAAAACGCCAATAGTCTCACACAACTTTGAAAACTCATCGGATTTTGCTTGCTGAGACATTGATAACTGATTAAAAATAAATTTTCGTTAGTAAAAGCTGCTTAAATTTTCTTCTTTATCAGGAAATGTGTCAATTTTACGCCGATTTCAGGTGGTTTGCGGGGCCATGACCCCTGCCCCCTCACCTCTGATCCGCCCATGGGTTACATTAGAAGTTTGACATGCACTTTTAGTATTGCTGAAAAATTTAACTTCGCGGCGGCAAAATGTCTTTTACTGGCCAAATGACGATTCTAACCGTCAAAGAACACTCGTTCTTTTCTAGCTTGCCGTCAGTATGTCACAATTATCTCCTGATAAATAGTCTCTTCTGTCAAGGCCTGTTCCATTATGGAGTTGAAAGATGAGTCCACCAGTTTCAAATGAAACTCCCGGCATGGACTGGTTTGCAAATCAGCTTTCTCCATGAGAATCGCCCCTTATATCTTGCACGTGTTCATTTCGAGGTGACATGCTTGAGCAACACTCCCCTGTTTCTTTGGCCTTGTCTATGCCATATGAATACACTACGCTACCCCGCCTGGGGTTCTCGTTAAGTCTGCCTGATCTACATGTAGCCTGTCTTAGCCATTGGCATACAGACTACGTCTTCGTTCGGGCTGCCGTTTTCATAACACTGAGAGAAGGTGTAACGAAAGAGCAAGCATAGCGGCTTTCAAATGCAACTTTGGACTTTAAAAAAGCAAATTCGGTGGTTGTCATGAAATTGATTGAAACTGTGCAAATAATGCAATGCTATTTTGTATAATATGTTAGTCTGCCACATCCATCGGGACAAAGAGCAAAACACTGGCGCCGGCGGGCGGCATGCCACATCAATAGGCCGTGTTACTCGCAATCACATCACACCGTATCCAAACTCCGTTACGACAAGTGAGTGGCCAACTCCAAATCCAAAAGTAATCATGCACATTATCCAATTCAAATATCAAACATCAATAAGTATGGTTACGGCCTGCATGCGTTAAGCGTTTAGCCTGGTTCTTGCTTGACGGCTCAGTTACGCTCCTTGCCCGCCATTGTCGTGGCAGAGAACAAGCATAAGGTGTCGCCACTCGCCAGAGGTCTGATTCGCATTCCCTCCTGCGATGCGCACTTGGACAGCGCGGCCTCATGGTCAGCTCTCGCTTCCCGTCCAGTCTCCGCCGGCGGCATCCTGCTCAGTGACGCGCCGGTTAGATAATCATGTTCAGTGACGTCACATCATGGCCCCTGACGCCCCGGTCGACATGCACATATGGTTGCTGGTTGCGGCGTAGAAGGTCCCTAGTCCCTGTAGCATGAGCAGGACGCAGATGCTCCTATTATGCCCCTTGTTCGTCACGTGGATGTGATTTTATTTGCATTTCAAGTTCAAGAGCCTGTGGACGTCAAATCTTCAAGGCTTGTTGTTTTGCTGTCATTTTGTGTGGTCCTTCAAACAGTTCTAGCTTCTTTAAACGAACTTCTCAAGACTTTTTTTCTTCAGTTTCTTCAAACAGTTCTGACTTATCCAATTATCTGCAGTCTCTCACAATATACCACTCACACCACATCACACTTCACATCATACATCACAACGCATCACACATCACATCATACATCACACCGCTCTCTGCCATTTCCGAGCTGAGTAACCCAGAGGTGTATACAGCCAACTCGTGGGCAGTCGGACCAATCTAGGGCGCTGTCTCGAATGCGGCGTTATGCCGGCAAAGTACGGGTATTGTCATTGTGCCGGCTCGGATTGCGTCGTACGCCGCTGATACGGAGCCGGAGCTCTGCACGAGTTGATGGAATGTATCGAGGAGGGTGATGACCCTCGACTGGATTCCGAAGAGGTCACAAGAGGTCACAAGAGGTCACAAGAGGTCACAAGAGGTCACAAGAGGTCACATCTCACCGCAGCTGCGCTGGAATGGAGTGGACTCGAGTCGTTATAGTGACGCTGGCCAGTCACCGTCGCTAAAGTGACGTCAAACAGTGCCCTCTAAATTAGCTGGTACCGATAGCACTTCACCGAATCCTCGAGCTTTGACGTAAAAGCTATGCTCTTTGTCATTTCGTTATTTTAACTCTAACTCACTCTCTCTCTCTCTCTCTCTCTCTTCTTCTTCTTTTCTTTCTCTTCTCTTCATTTCTCTCTCTCTCTCCTCTCTCTCTCTTCTCTCTCCTCTCTCTCTCTCTCTCTCCCTCACGTCTTTCTCTCTTCTTCTCGCTCTCTCTCTCTCTCTCTCTCTCTCTCTCTCTCTCTCTCTCTCTCTCTCTCTCTCTCTCTCTCCTCTCTCCCTCTCCCTCTTCTCACTTCCGAGAGGCAGAGCACGCGATTTATATTCTGTGATTGATGTGATGTGATTATATTCTTCATTATTCAGTTCTGACTCGGTTGATTTTTCTGGTGCTTCGTAAGCGATATATATTTTGTCGACATTATTTATAATTTTCAGTTCGCCTCATTTTGTCATAGCAATACCAGCATTCTCTTCTGGTAAGTGGTGTAATGATCGGACAGAATTCTCACCACAAACTCACTTCCTAAGCCCGCATGTGTTCACAGTCGCAGGTGAGTGAATAAGCCTCTCAGCGGATCCTTCCAGAGTTTCTTATGCGTCGCAGGAGGCCCAAGCATCTTACAGCACATCCAGTGGTGACCCCGGGAAGCAGTCGGAATCACAAGGGGTCAGACCATCTTACAAGGGTGCATAGGGGGTAACGTCGTGTCTGTGGGCCCCCGCGCGCTGGCCAGTCTGCTTGGCGAGAAGCCACTCGGTAAAACCGCCTTCCTGCTCGTATTAGTATATGCGCATACATCGCAGCAACAGGAAGCCATGGTGCCCCAACTACTGAAGTGCGTTGTTTGTGGTGAGAGCTCCTCTCATGCGCTCATTCATGAGCTCTCTCGAAAACGTTGGTCGTAATTTCTCCCGGATTTCGGCTCTGTTTCGGTTTCCTTAGCTTTGCATTGCTCGATTGTAAGGCTGTTAGCTGCATGCAGGATGATTCAGTTGCCATATTTTCGTGAATTGCATGTGTTCTCGCGAAATACTTTTTGCCATGGCGTTGCTGGTGAGAGATAATTAAAGGTCAGCGGTCGCTACGCACAGAGCCTCCAAGATCTGCCTCCCCAATACCAGGAACTGACAGGCTATATGTAGATAGCTGGCTACTGACACATCAAAACATAATATTCTGTAATAATTCATGGCAAGACTGGGCATAAACTACGGGTCTGTATGTGCCCGTCTCTGGCCTTCAGATAACCTCCGAGCGCCGCACGTACTATGCAAATGCCAGCGATCGCCGTAGTATGCAAAACGGCAGCCGCGCCTTCCGATCGTGCCGGCGTGCTCGAAACGCGACAAGGTGGCGAATTTGTAAGCGAGCATGTCTGCGGATAAGACGGGCGGCCGTCATGACCGCATATCGTCGACTCTAATCGACCCTTCGGAGAAAGCCGCAGCGGTAGGTTACACCCAGTGATCGGCAAACAACATCAGAATTCCAGCGCCCCGGGCCGGTGGCGTCTGATCGTCCGGCCCGGCGGAGCCTCCTAGGCGGCGCGGCCCAGAGAGGCCCATATGCAAACGAGCCTCGCCGTCCAGTGGAGACAGGGCGCCGGCCGACCATCTCGAGCAGTCTACCTCTGGACGGAGGCAGATAGGGGGGCTGGTCCCGACCCGACTTGCCGCCGACTCGTCAGTCAGCACTCAGCACTGTCTTCGCTAACTAGCACTGCCCACCGACAGACAGAGCCAGGTCAGTGCAGGTGGTCTGTGGCCTGTGGTGCAGTCAGGATAGATGGAGAGAGAGAGGGGGGGTACCGCCAGGCATTCCGCTACGCATGTTTTTTGGAAATGCCCTTATCGGCTTCACTATGACAATAAGGATTTGTTTTCGTTATTTCCGCTCATGGGAATCGAAAACATGCAAAGCTCGTTGAAACATCGATTGAGAACGATTCTGGCATCGTTCTGTGAAACGTGTTTGTTGGGTGTTTCCGATACATAGCATATTTCGGTGTAACTCTGGTATAACCTGGCAATTGACACCGTGTTCATAAAGTGTGTCGAAAATGTCGGAAATCCACCACCACCATATGCCGAGAAATTATTATTGAGTAGGAGAGCTGACATCAAGCGTAAGTAATTGAGTCGACACACTCGCAACACTTGACAGCAATTCTATGAGGAAATTAAACACCATGTTTCGTATTCCTTTGCTTTTCAAAGCGAGTTCATCGCAAAGTAAGCCTCATGGGAGTCGTTGAAGGAGTCGCACGAGAAAAGCTTTGTGCAGTACCCTTCCGTGCTGCTGCTGCCGTTACATTTTTGCGTTTAGTTTGCCAAGGAAAAGGATCATTGGTTTGATGCACGAAAGATCCGGCTGTTGTCAGATTTTGGAACATTTTAGTTAAATAGCCCATTGCGGAATGTTCTTAGTAAGGGTGGATATTTGTTTTATACTGTCCCCGACCCATGACACATAGCATGGTATTGGACCATGGTATCAGTGCTGAATGGCCTTCACAGAGCTGATTCCCTCGGTGGCGTAGCACTCTGTGCGTTTCCAGCTCGTTGCTTGAGCTGCCTTGCTGTCTGCCAACGTAAGTACTTTGTGCAATGATGAGCAAACAGACAGTGGCGGGCCTACCACTGGGTTGGTCCTTGGAGTTGAACTTTTGGCAGGGTGGTGAGTTTGCTGGCCTGTGTTTTTCAAGGCGGAAGCGCAATAAATACAGGTGATTGACTTGTGTCCAATGATGTGAGCGAAAATGGCAACAATCCACTCATCCAACAATAAGCAGAACTAAGCACCCTTTCATGCCTGCCAGGGCCCAGGGGCCCACTTAGGCCATAGAACCCCCGACTATTTTTTGTAATCCACACCTATGCCATGATATAATTTTAGCTTTAAACTGGACTGTATCGCCAATCAATATGTTCTCTTGCTCCCTGCTTAATGTATTTGGGATTCCCTAGCGCGCTCATGTATTTCACAACCTTTAGAAGAGCGTCTTTTCTTGTCAGTAACATGTTCGCAATGCCGGTGGACTGAACATGTTGTAAATCACCTCTCCTGGTCCATAGCTGTGCGTAGATACTAGATCTTCATTCTCTACTTCATAGTTCATTCTCTTCATTCTCTTCATTCATTTTTTCATTCTTTCTTCATTCATTCATTCTCTTCCAACTATCTCCAATAGTTTTGTCCCGTGTACGCGTGCGTGGCTTGTTGACGATTTGTCCTTATTGTGTGACCTCTGTCCGACTCAGGCACGTAGCCAAGGTGGGGGGCGCCCCCCCCCCCTGGAGGCCCGGCGGGCCCTTTTCGGCGCTACATGTCAGAGGGGCCCCTGGACAAGCCGAAAGGGCTCCTGCGCGGGTCAGAGGACCCCCTGAGCACCTCGAATGGGCACCAAGCCAGCACAGAAGGCCCCTGTGAAGGTCGGAGAGGCCCCTGAGCATGTAGGCAGGGCTACACAGCAGCCAGTGCAGTTCTTAAGGGGCCCTGAGCAGGCTGGAGGGCCCCTGAAAGTAGACAGACCAGAGGGTCCCTGGGAAGTTTTAAGGGCCCCTGTGCAGGATAGAGGGGCCCCTGATCAGACCAGATGGCCCCATTGGTTGGTCAGAAGGGCCCTGAACAGAACATGCCGAATGGGTTCCTCGCCAGCACAGAGGGACCCCAGAGCAGGTCGAAAGGACCTCTAAGCATGTTGACAAGGCGACAAAACAGAAAGCGCAGTCCCTTGCCGGGTCAGAAGGGCCCCTTAGAAGGCTGGGGGCCATGGGCACATCAGAGGGCCCTTAGGAAGTTTGAAGGGCCCCTGTGCGTGTCAGAAGGGCCCCTGACCAGACCGAAAGGTCCCTGAGCACTGAGCAGGTCAGATGACCCCTGATTACGTCGAATTGACCTCTAGCCAGCACAGAGGGACTCCTGGACAGGTCGGAGAGGCCCCTGAGCATGTCGACAGGGTGAAAAAGCAACCAGTGCAGTCCCTGGCCATCTCGGAAAGGCCCCTGAACAGGCTGGAGGGACCCTGGACAGACCAGAGGACCCTTGGAAAGTTCAACCCTACAAAATAAAATTGCTGAATTCCGTAGAGTCTTTCATATACATTTGTTGTGGGTGGTCTTTCAACGCTCGGGAAAGGGCCCATTCGAAACGCCGTCCCCTGGACGAAATCCTGGCTACGTGCCTGGTCCGACTACAGCGTGTGTGGGCCGGACACAAGTACCGCTGGTAGAGTCCCATTACAGATGTTACGTTCCGCATTCCACATTCCAAGCCCGATCGTTTGTTGTGCTTCTGTGTTTTACCCGAGATATTTTATATTTATTTTTAATTACCCGAGGTCGGGCGGATGAGTTTGGTTCAGTAGGTATACGCAAAGAGAACTCAAGAATACCTACGTTTGGTGCATCGCCCGCTGTCATGTTCCTCATGAGGATAGACAATATATTTATTTGTTTTTAAATTATTGGAAACCACTTTTGTATAATTGCTCACGGTAAACGGAAATGCAGGCGGCTGCTTGTCCTCATTGTGAGTGATAATGAGGAATCATGACAAAACAAATGCAACCACATGTGACATGAAGAAGTAATTCGGTTAATGTCAAAATTTATAGCCGTTGCGAATTCGTCTCTTCTTGCTTATTACTTATAACAGGTATGAGATATACGAAACAAGATTGACTGGGTCTTTTTGTTCTGATGGCACCGCTTGGAGACCGGTTATGTGGTGTTCAGATGCTGTTATTTTGTATCTAAATAATGTCTACCAAGATGTTTCACTATCTGTGTAGTGCCCTTGGACTTTTCGTCTGTCATATATCCGCGTCGTGTCCATCGGGCACCATGGTTATGGTCTCAATCCATGAGAACTAAAAAAATACGTAAATATAATGGGTGCTAGTCAAACATTCCATTACATTCCACAACTGTTACAGATCCGGCGCGAAATAGCCAAGCAGAGGTCCGAGACGCCAATCGCAAACATGAGTTCTAAACTACGGCGCATTAGACCGTGTTTGGCTTCTATCAGGGCTGTGGAGTCGGTGTCGTAGTCGGAGTCGGTGTCGTAGTCGGTGACGTAGTCGTAGTCGGAGTCGGTGTCATAGATGGAGTCGGTGTCGGTGCCTGTGTCAGTGACGGTGTCATATGTCGGTGTCGGTGTCGGTGTCGTTGTCGTCGGTTGTCGTCGTGTCGGTGTCGGTGTCGGTGTCGGTGTCGGTGTCGGTGTCGGTCGTCGGTGTCGGTGTCGGTGTCGGTGGTGTCGATGTCGGTGTCGGTGTCGGTGTCGGTGTCGGTGTCGGTGTCGGTGTCGGTATCGGTATCGGTGTGGTGTCGGTGTCGGTGTCGGTATCGGTATCGGTGTCGGTGTCGGTGTCGGTGTCGGTATCGGTATCGGTATCGGTATCGGTGTCGGTGATTTTGGCCGGAGTCGAAGATTTTGACCTGAGTCGGAGTCGGAGTCAGAGTCTCGAGTCGGCAAAGTTGTACCGACTCCGACTCCCGCTGTCAGTCACGGGCAGTGCATGGGAAAATCATTTTTCAACTGCATTTTAGTGAACCACCGGTGGCAATGGCAACAAATCATACCAATTCAAATTTGTTTGCTTCGATTCCTTTGACATTCAATGATTTTTTATCATGAGGTGTGTACCACAGTGGGCAAAATAGAACGTAGGGTGTGTTCTTGGAAGCAGATTCAAAATATCATCCCGAGGAATTTAAGGCAACGATCACGGAAAAATAAACTTGTAAAAAAATGTTTTATATCACGTGTGGCCTACTCCGGCGAGTAAAGTATTGCCACATTCGTTAACTATATCACTTGGTTATCGTTGATATGCATATGATGTTAAGTTTATCATAAGAGCCATTTTCACGATGGATTATTTTGCGCGAAATGTTTTAAAACATTTTAAAATGTTTTAAAATGTTTTAGTTGTAGCCGTTTCCAACGATCACGATATACTTATTTGCGAAGATATGTTTTAAACCCTCACCCTATAGTCCCGTAGGGCGAGGGTAGAACATTTTTTTTTTTCGCAAATTGGTCCATCGTGAAAACGGCTACTACACTACTAAAGCATTTTAAACATTTAAAATGTTTTAAAACATTTCGCGCAAAATAATTCTATCGTAAACGGCTAAGAATTCACAAATATAATTTTTAATGTGCAGAATTCTTTCATCAACATATAACCTATGCATAATTACCTTTGCTAAATTAACCACCAACCGCAATTTGTGTTTAACATACTATATTCTTACCAACATATTACAAAATTCTCAGAGACATTTCAAGACAAAAATCGTTTGCAAAAGTTATGTTCTTAAGGAATGGATTTGTATACTAAAACTTTCATACTAAAACATTTTAAAACATTTTAAAATGTTTTAAAACATTTCGCGCAAAATAAGCCATCGTGAAAACGGCTATTATTAAATTAACTTATTGTATGTATGCACAGAATTTTCCTGAAATATACCGGCTGTGAATACTTCAATGCAGAGTACGAGATGAACTTATTTTATTCATAAAATACATAATCCAATGCATTAAGTTGGGTTTGAATTGGACTGGTTTGGCAATCTGGCTACGAAATGGATTTGGATTGCACTGGATTATTATTTTCAGAATGTTAGGAACTAGTGTTCGATAAGTCATCGGCAAAAAATGTTCTTTACTAATTTGTTTTGAATCAGACGGATCTGGGTCGATTAGTTTCATGCTGTTCTCTGTGTTCACAAGTATGAAAGGAGGGTGGATTTGTCACGTTTCGGACGGGATAAACCACATTTTTAAACACAAGCCACTCATTTGTTCAACTATGTTAAACGAAGTGACATATTATCTCCCTTCTGAATCCTATTGAAAAATGAGTTTCTACGTAAATCAAAGGTGTCTTCTTTTCAGATATGCTATGTCCAATGCTTGGAATCTTCTCGTGATGCCCGTGCCAATAGAGTAACCAGCCAACCATGGGCGTAGGAACATCATGATAAGTCGGGGGCCAGGCCAGTAGGTACAACTTTGATTTTGTCTTGAGGGAAGCCAAACCTCCTATACAAGATATCTGTGCAGATTTGTGCTCCTCTCGCCTTGGCGAACCGTTTGCCACCTTAGGTGCATATTTTTATAAAGCAAAGGAAAATATCTTAGCAAATATATTGGCCAAAAAGTGGGGGTGACAGCCCCCATGTTCCTACGCCTACGCTGTGAACTACGCCAGTCGATTCAGTGAGGGGATCTTGGTAGCATGTGGCGCCACCTATATCGTCACAACGGGATGGCTGGACCCGCCCTAGCGACACTATGTCGAACTTGTTGCTTCCTGCGCCACCTATTGCATGTCAGTGCTTTGCAAATGTGCAACAGGTGAAGCCGGTCCACCGCAACGCCTCATTTAGCCGAAGCTAGCGCCACCTATATGGGTTAAGCTCAAGCCTCACTACTCCACCGTATCCCAGCGTGCGATCACTAAAGCATTAGTGCATGAGCAGTCCAGTAGGTGGCACTTTAGACAACCTGTGGCAAGTGATGGCTACCCCCAAGGCTCTATAACAAGGCGTAGGCCATTCCGCCAAAAAACAGTGTCTTAACCCTGATTAGTCGTACGAAGTATGACGATAGTATGACGTCGATATGACGTCAGCTGAGTCACAGGTTCTGGTAGCCGGCATGGCCAGCGTGTTAAATCTCGTTGGTATCACCCCCCCTAACTCGAAAATAAGAAAAGGCTAGCGAGACGCAGAACACAGCTTTCGAAATCTCTCTACAAGGGCCATTCGAGTGTGTGCTTTGACATTGTTTTTGGATTAGCTCAATATTGAGGTCACATCATGAGGGTCATCGAAGGTCACGTATTTTTTCCAATGAAAGACTGCTTATAGAAGCTCCACAATCATTCTCGTGGGCTTGGGACCAATGAACAAAAGGGAAAAAAGCAAGATCGAAAGCTCATGAAAATTCGAATTCGAAATGATATTTATCTAAACTTAAGCTCAGTTCATGTTTAGACTCCAGAGGTTCACCAAAAGGTCAGGAGTACATTTTTTGAACGTTCGTCATAAATAATTTTTTAACTGATTAGACATATAAGAAGTATTTTTATGTGGAGGCGGTAAGCCCATTTTCCCAACTGTAATTCCTTTAGGGGGCAGGGCACGATAGCCAAGGGGGGCGGCGGAGCGGCCGCTCCCCCCCCCCCCCTGGAGGCTGGCGGGCCCTTTTCGGCGCGCTGCGCGCGCCGAAAAGGGCCGACGGAGACCGCGCGAAGCGCGTATCATGGTCGTAAGTCCACGCGAAGCGTGCGTCTTTGAAGAGTTAAGAGCATTCTCGGAGGTTCTCTAGGGCCATCAGGGCCCTCTCTGAAAGACCCTTGGACGTTCACAAGTTGCCCTATGCATGTTTCAGAGGGGCCCCTGGACCAAGCCAAAAATGGGCCCCTGAGGCGGGGTCCAAAGGGCCCCTGAAAACACAGTGGAGATGGTCCCCTGAGATCCAGCACAGATGGGCCCCTGGAAGGTCGAAGGGGCCAGTTGGGGAGGTCAAAAAGCCCACTGATCGAGTCAGAGGGTCCCCCTGAACACGTTCGAATGGCCCCTAGCCAGCGACAGAGGCCTCTGAGAAGGTCTGAGGGCCCTGGAAAGGTTCGAAGGTACCTGACGCGGGTTTAGAGGGTCTCCTGAACCAATTTTCGAATGAGCCCCTAAGCCAGAAAGAGGGCCCCTGGGCAGGATTGAAGGTGCCACCTGGGAGGTCGGAGGAGACCGCCTGACGGGGTAGGAGGGCCCTGAGCATGTCGGGGTTAGGAACGAAAAAAGCAGCCCAGCGCAATTCCTTACTAGGTCGAAAGGCCCCTTGAGCTGCTGAAGACCCTAGCAGACCAAAGCGGCCCCTGATGGAAGTTTAAAGGGCCTGTGCGGTCAGAGGTCCCCTGAACAGGACAGAAAGTACTCTGGTGGTCAGAAGGCCATGAACATGTCAAATTGGGACTTCTCACGTAGTTACGGAGGGAGTGAGACTTTCATCCGTTCTACTGGCCCTTCAACTCGCGAAATAGACCTCTCGAACCCCACTCCTTGGGAATTCCTGGCACGTGATTGGTAGATACCCTTTTTGAGGCGCCGACCCGGACGAAATCCTGGCTACGTGCCTGTTTCAGGGGTTTCTGAGGTTTCCTACGGTCCCACGTCCTGGATCTAATTTATCTCAAGTTGAATTTTTTCTTCAAGATTCACAAATTTTAAAAAATGTAATACGCAGAATTCACAAAGATAAAGTAGTCGAAATCACGTAGAGTTTTTTCAGTATCCCGCTCCTTTTTTTTTCTGGGGCCGTGGTTGCAGCTCCGGGAAGGGGCCTTTGTTGAGGCGCCGCCCCCCCCCTCTGGACGAAAATCCTGCTACGTGCGTGCTAGGTGTAGGTCCTATTCAATTGGGGCTTCATCCCCCACCACACAACACACACACTGGCAATCCAGGGTGGGGGCTCTGCCGGGGCCCGCGGCCTCCCGCAGGCGCCCGGGTCGTGGGGCGCGGGCCGTGTTTTGGCCATCCCGCCGAAAACTTCAGGATTTCTGACTTGATCGGCCCACGGCCCATCATCGCTTGCTGGCAGGCCGCGCACGTGCACTCGCCTTTGGCTAAGATGCAGCCAGCCCCCCCTGCCCAGCCCGAAGCCGGTGAGGCGCGCAGTTACCTGCGCACCCGCGCTCTGCGTGGTCAGGACTGGAGGGGGGGGGGGCGGCTTCTGGCGGATCCAGGGTCGGGGGCCCGCAACATCGTATTACTGACTAGAAACTCTACCGACTCAGGCTATTTTGACCACACGAATATTGGAAATTAACACTGTTGTTAAAGATTGCAGTACTCTGAGCACTCCATTATTACGGCATGCCGTAGGATTTGTGCATTTACCGCATTGGTGAGATTGGGCCCTGGATCCGCCAGTGGGGGGGGGGGGGCTGAAGCCCAATGAATAATACATACACCCTAGGATCTACAGTCAGGCAAAATGTGCAATATTACCTCCCAAAAATTATAATTATATTTCTAATCATTAAAATTTTTATTGACAAAACTTTTATAAAAAAATGGCCTCCTGGACTTTGATGGACCCTCTGGAGTCTCTACTAATGAACCTGAGTTCTATTTAAATTCGATAAAGAACAAGTTCGTTTTGAACTTTCATGAGCTTTCGATGCTTTTTTCCCTCTCTATTGGAATTGTCTCCAATTTCCGAGATATTTCGGAGCTTCTATAAGCAGTCTTTCACTGGAAATACGTGCACCTTTGCTGACCTCTGGTGACACTCAATAATTGACCTAATCCCCAAACAATTCAACACAACTCAAATGGGCCTTGTTAGAGAGCTTCGAATGCCTGTGTTCTGCGTCTCGCTAGCTTTTTTAGTTCTTCGAGTTAGATGGGGGCGATACAAACGAGATTAAACACGCTGGCCATGCCAGCCTACCAGAACGCTGTACGGCTTACGTCACGACCACGTGACTGTGACGTCACTACCAATCAGACGGCTGGCATTGTGCTGGGACCCGTCGTTGTAATGCTGAAGGTGGCTCGCGAGTGAGCCCCCCTGGGCACCCTACCGCCCTACGCGACGGAATTATGCTACGCTACGCTTGTCTTAGGTCAAAGCTACGCTACTGAATTACGTTACGTTATATTTTGCTACGTTACCGATTACGCAGCTTTTCATAAAACGTAGCTTAAAATACATCGTTCTAAAGATAACAGGGAAATCAACAGAAGGTAACGGCTACGGCTCTCTTCGTTCATCAAAATGTATAATTTTGCCATCTATCAGCCATCAAGCATGTCTTTCGTGGTGGACAGTGGCGAATATATTCGTAACAAAAAAACAGAATCACGAAGTTTGTGGGGCAAATTGCCATATTGGCTGACTGTTTGGCATGATTGGGGCGAAATATAGCTATTTTGACGCCGGAAACCTTCAAATCTGACAAAAGTTGGTGGGGCAGAACACAAAGTTGGTGGATCAGTTGCCCCACCAGTTGAAAAGGAAACTCCACCCGTGTCACTAGTGAAAATAATTGGTGCAAAAGTCGTATAGCTATTAGCTAACATACCTATATCTAGACACATCTGTTTATGATTGCTGCTGGTGTATGATACCCCGCCGACAATGTCTGCCGGGTGATATTGCCTGCCCTTCTAACGACCGTTTGGAATAACATAGATCATAAACCAATAAAACCCACAAACTCCAAAGTGTAAGCAGTATACGCAACCTAAGCTGTGACGTCAAAAAAGTAGCATGGGGCTCTCAGCTGATCGACGTAGTGTTAAAGCCATAGTCGTAAGTTTCCTCAATTCATCGGAAAACGGCTTAGTTCTTAAGTTATGTGAGATACATTTCACGTTATAGAGGACATTTGCTCTATTTTTTAATAATAAAAGATAGACTTATCGCAAGAATGAAGCGAAATTAAGGCTAAAGGAAAGAACACGTTACGTTTTTGGCGCACGTTGTGATAAAATATTGCCTCGACATAGCGTTTAAATTTGCAGCCGTTACTGCGTTTGAAAATGAAACGTCATACTCATGTATCCTGTTGAATTTGTTCACTATTTCAAGCTGTTTTTGATTCATGCAATTTTACTTAAATTATAGTCATATAAATACAGGAAAGACAATATGAATTCTGCTTATTTTATGTTTCAAAAATTGCTGACAATGTATGAGTATGAGTATCACTCTAAACACCGAATTACGAGAAGCAGCGTTAGCTTAAAACTAGCTTAATCTTTTAAATAAGAATATGAAAAAAATAGCCTTATCCAGTATCATTGGCCATCTGAATTGCTAAGCTGAACTTCTCTTACACGGGAAAATCGGACATTTACTTTTTGATTCTATGGCCTTGACACTTACGCAGTCAGCTGAGTATGTCACGCCGTCAGCTGATTATATCAAATGACGTCCCGACTTAGGTTGCGTATTGACTTGTCCGGTCAGACGGTAGAGCGCTGCGGGCTCAGACCTCCCTCAGGGTGACAGGTCGGGTTCGCGTCCCTTCGACGCTCGCTATTTGCCCCTGACAGCTGGATGGCCTGAGTCCGGTGACAGCAGTCGCTTTCAGGGTCAGGTGACGCCAGAGGGTGGGGTGCATCTTGTCCAGGTATGTTCGGGCACGTACCTACACTCTAAGGGCGTGTTCTGACCCGTCAGTTCCTGCGTGAATTCCGGGGAATCGGTAGAAAAGTGTTTTCTGCCGATTCCCGAAGCAAAGAGTTAACATGAATACCAATGTATGAGTACATTGGCGAACTGCAGTAGGATAAAATTCCCGCCGAGGATTCCAGGGATTCCCGCAGTGAATGTGCACGGTCAGAACACGGCCTAAATTATGCCGGCTTCCAGGAATTGCCCAAATGGACGACGGTAGGGGTCAGGGCCCGTGCAACAAGCTCTGCTAAGCGCGGGACCTGAGCTTTGAAAGACGTCCTCTAAAAAATGATCCAAATTTATTAATTATTTCAAACTGAGTAAAATGTCCGGAACTTCTTTTAGGAGATCGCCAATTTAGTGACGTCACTATTTACAAGTTTGATGGAAACTAAATTAAACTTAAAATAAGTGGTAAGATTCTAGGCTTTATGCAAACTCAAAGAACGTAAGAAATATCGAACCACTTTTGCTGCCAAACCGTTTTCTTGGATTCTGGAGTTAAACTGTTTTCTGGATCTAAAACATATGTGTTACTGTCAGAGGCATCGCCACGGAATTGTGAGCGTGGGGATAATAAGGTGTTTGGGGCCAGCCAGATGTTTGCCCCCCCCCCCACCCTCACCCCCCATAGGGATAGTATAAAGGTCCGACGAAACGCTACGAAACACCTTGCATGGTAGTTGCGTTATTGGAATATTTGTATGTATTACGATACGAAATACTTCGATTACGGTACGGAACGATTTCTTGAACTACGTGTAGCCAACAAAACACACTGCAGCGTAACGTAGGCCATCACCTGCCTGTGACCCAGCGAGTTAATTACGGGTATGAAAGGCGTAACGTAGGCCATCACTGGACACTGCCTGTGACCCAGTGGGTTAATTACGGGTATGAAACAGAGTGTTTCATGGGTGCCTAAACCCCAAGCCAGCCCCGTCCCCGGAGCCCCATGAACACCAGCCCCGACCCAAGACCAGAACCCATTAACATTCATAAATTTTGAAGGCCCAATGCCCGGTCGGCCCATTCCTATTAAGCCGAATAATTATTTTACCAAATTTTGCTCCATTATTTAACAGATTTACTTGCACGCTTCAACGGGATAATAATATCACGCCCCCTGTGTATTGCTGTGGGCTTTTGACTCATCGAACACTTTTCGGTAACATATCATACTGAATCAGAATTGGGATCGACATGAATTTGGGATTTTCAATCTTACCATGCTAGGGTAATTAACCCGTGATTTATTGTTCTATGTAATGCCAATGTTTGTTTAAGTGTCCTTTATCACAATTTATTAACAATATTTACCCCTGGTTCAACATCTGGCTGTCAAGTAAAAAAAAGCGGCAATTGAACATGATAAAAATTTTCATACCCATGCCCCAGTACCCATGCAAAGTCGAAAAAAATGCATACCCGCCCCAGACATCGGAAGAAATTGAGTGGCACCAATGGTGCAACCCAGCCCATGAAACAACACTGGTATGAAGGCCGACTGACTCATCACGCGACTTCTTATGCGAGTGGGGAGGCGGCAGCTCCATTTGATTCCTGGTTATCAATGGCCGTCGCCATCTTCCCTCCGTTCCTCCGTCTGGGGAGGGGGCGGGGGGGCGGACGCCACAATTTTAAGTCGATTCTTATCATGTTAACGGGCCATACTTTGTGAATCGTTTTAAATCTCGCCCAATATTTGTTTTTGCGGCGATTCTTTCCATGTAACGGGGCCATATGCGTAATGTTTAAATCCGAAGATGTTTTGGGGGACACGTGCCTCGGGGGGGGGACGCGTCCCTCGTCCCCCCACTTTGGACACCCATGCTGGTTATCATACAAAATCAACCTGATTAAAAACCTGGAAGGGAAACAAATGGCATGTGTTTGAATGAAACTACCCCGAGTTGAAGCCTGGCATAATTAGTGACCCAATCTACATAAATTATCAATTATAGGACGTCCGAACGTCCGTCATCCACCCATTCATTCATCCAATTATTAATTCATAAAGATACAATCCATGACGATTTAACTTCTAAGTACTGGTTGTAGTTGAATGCGCGAAATTCTGGTATTGCTTTTTCCAATATGCGTTTTAGGTTATTACCATATGCCGAGCAATGCAAAAAGCATAAGCGCGTGGAGTGTGGTATTTTCCGCATTATGCACTGTCATACCGCAATGGCGACATATGGTAATAATAAATACCACACGGGACCGATAAAATAATTTATTTAGGACCGAGGTTGTTGTTGGATTATTTTCTGCCCGAGACCGAAGATCAAGGGTGGAAAATCCTATAACGACCGAGGTCCTAAATAAATTATGTCGGCCTAAGTGTGGTATTTATTTTGTCATATGTCTACCTCCGTTTTGAAAACTACGTAAACAAAGCTTGGTAAAGAGTAGATACACAAATAAATGACCTTTCCTCGTATCGTCAATTAAAAGTTCAAGGCAAAATATTATATTATAAAACATTTAGGGTGAATTTTCGGCCACTGGCCATTATCAAACCGATTACAGCAATAGAACACTTGGGTAAAAATCTAGCTGCCGCCTGCCTTCGTCCTCCTACTTTTTCAATTATAAAACTCGTGACATAATTGCAGACACATCACGCTTAAAGCGATGATCACCAATTTCATACATCCCATTACATGCAACAATATACATTGTCACAAGCATATCTGTCATCTCACAGTTCACAATTAATCGGCCACATCTCGCCATTGCTGGTCAACATCTTCAGAACAGTCTAACAATGGTACATATAGCATCAATATACCCTGCATGTGGCTATCCAAACATTGTTTTGTGCAATTTTAAACAATGTGGAAATCGCTCACAAACGACGAATAAATCATTCACAAGCGACGGATATACAATTACAGGATGGGCCAAGAAGAGATAATGGCATTTAGCCGGGGTCGTTCTTTTTTAATCAATAAGGATTATGCGATTTTTCTGTCAGGATGGTCACTAGATTTGTAGAGAATTTGAATTTCAAGCGGAATAATAGGGCGTGTATCCAGTGTTGAGTGATGCTCCTTGAAATGATCACCCATCCGGGTTCCTTCAGTTTCATTTCGAGCGTCCTCTGAGATGCTCATTGAATCTCAAACGCACCGCGACGTTTTTGTTTCACCAATATAGGTGCTCCCCTGGCCGTTCCGCTGGCATACCTACATTCACGTTTGTTAAACCAACATTTTCTGTGTAGCAGTCTCCTGTAAACCGGATGCAAAAGGTGTGACATCTCTGGCCTCCCGGGACACCTTGGGTTTGTATAGTTGAAGATTCTAACAAGTTTTGTTTTGAGTTTTCTGAGGTTTCTCCAAGCTATCTAATGTTAAAACCAGACTTTTTAACTTTACTTTGAATTTTGCATAGCAGCTCCTCATCTACATATGGCAAGCATAAAAAACCATGGCACCTACATATGGCAAACATAAAAAACTACTCATTACCCATGTTCCTCGCACGAGCACTCAATAATATTTCTTCGATTAAAGCTAGGTAAAATGTAAATGCCCGGTGGGCCGAAAGCTTTGACCAATTGACTAAACATTGATTTTCTGAGAGCTGAAAACATTTTATCATATGTCACAGTATGTTTTTAGCATTAGCGCGAGCGTGTGGTAAAAGGTTTTCAGCTCTCAGAAAATCAATGTTTAAGTCATTGGTCAAAGCTTTGGCCGCCGGGCATTTTATATTTTACCAAACTTTAATTACAGCGTTTTTCAAAAACGGAGGTAGCATAATGATAAATAAATACCCCTTAGGCCGAATATAAATCTTCTTTTAGGACCTTCGGTCGTTGTAAGATTTTCCACCCTCGACCTTCGGTCTCGGGCGGAAAATCCAACAACGACCTCGGTCATAAAGAAATTATTGTATCGGCCCCGTGTGGTATTTATTATTTACCACACGCCCGTGCTAATGCTAAAAACATACCGAGACATATGCTTAAAGACTTACTAAACTCTGCTGTGTATGTAGATATTTGTGATTTGGCGTTTTTCAAAACTACTGCACTCACTTTGCTCGTGCAGTAATTTCAAGAAACGCCTCGATCACAAACATCTACATACCAGCATCGTTCAGTAAGCGTTTAAATACACCACCGCGGCAAAACCAATGAAACGATCCATCAGAAAAATCCGCTGCCATCGTGATGCGCTACTTAAAGGAAATAGTTCACCCTGGATTGTTTTTCAAAAACGAATTGATTATATTTTCAAATACAACTTCTTTTCATAATGTCAAAAATAGCCATACATCGCGCCAATTCAGCACAGAAGGACGTAAATTATTAATTTCATCAAAACTATATGCGTACTCTCCGCAACGTCAAACGTGGCTCAAACAATCAGATTCGAATGTATAGTCGCGTAAGATTACTGTTAAGCCTCTGCCCAGGCATGTGAGGCCCAAATTCTTGACATTCCTTATTTATGGCCCACATTCCTTCAACAAAAAGTCAAATATATTCGGCTGGAGAGCCCTTTCAGCCCAGACAACTTGCAGATAGGGGTTTTCAACACGGACTACAAAACTGCTATCTCAGTTTAAAACCATGTTGAAGGTGAACTATTTCCTTTAAGCACGGTAAACTTGAAGTTCTGAACCTTTTCGCGCCAGCAGACAGCTCATGACTGTTGGTGTTGCTGAGTATTGGCGTCAGTGGACGAATGGTTCACAAGTTTGATGGATCGGCCGGTGGTCCGCTGATGGCGTTGCTGAGTATTGGCGTCATGGACGAATGGGTTCACAAGTTCGATGGATCAGGCAGGTGGTCGCTGATTTGGCGTTGCTGAGTATTGGCGTCATGGACGAATGGTCACAAGTTCATGGATCAGGCAGGTGGTCGCTGATGGCGTTGCTCGAGTATTGCGTCAGTGGACCGAATGGTTACAAGTTCGATGGATCAGGCAGGTGGTCGCTTGATGCGCGTTGCGAGTATTGGCGTCAGTGGACGAATGGGTTCCACAAGTTTGATGGATCAGGCAGGTGGTCCGCTGATGGCGTTGCTGAGTATGGCGTCGTGGACAAAATGGTTCAACAAGTTCGATGGATAAGGCAGGTGTCGCTGATGGCGTTTGCTGAGTAATTGGCGGTCAGTGGACGAATGGTTATAAGTTTCGATGGATCAAAGGCAGGTGGTCGCTGATGGCGTTGCTGAGTATTGGCGTCAGTGGCATGGTTCACAACGTTCGATGGCAATCGGCAGGTGTCCTGATGGCGTTGCTGATATTGGCGTCAGTGGACGAATGGTTCACAAGTTCGATGGATCAGGCAGGTGGTCACGCTGATGGCGTTGCTGAGTATTGGCGTCAGTGGACGAATGGTTCATAAGTTCGATGGATCAGGCAGGTGGTCGCTGACTTGGCCCCAACCTGTGGCGATCGAGTTTGTGGCTGCATGTTGCATGTTAACCCGCGCGGCGTAGGGGTCTCCAGCCGAACGCGCGGCGTAGGGGGGGTAAATATTACCCCCTCCTATCTTCCGAACCATGACCGCAGCCGAGACGCGCAAGGCGGCGATCGAAAAGCTCTCAATGAAACTAATCGAATGCATACCACGAATTTTTCAAATTAGGTCAAATTGTCAAGTCACGGTCACGGTTCATAATGAAAGTTCCAGTTAATTGAGTTTAATGGCTCATACTTTCAATAGAATCATTTGAATTAGACTATCGATGCACATAAAGCTCTCAAAGGTGTAAAATACATCTCCCAGCATTAAGTAAAAGTGATTTGATGCAAAGTCAAGGTCAAGGTCAGGTTTTTTCACAAAAGGTCACTGTCACGAATGCAGGTCAAAGAAAGTATTGTGATAAATGTTTTAGGGGGTTTTTTTGCAAAAAATCGATAGCAAAGCCATTTTTAAACTTGACCCCATAAAAAGGTCAAATTCAGGTCATCTAAGGTCAAAACATGACTGACTAATATGCAATAAATATTGCATGTTCTAGGTCAGTTTTTGTCTCATAAACACAAAAAATGACATTTATATATTGTAATCAGTTCCAAAAATCCAAAAACTAATTTTTGAAAAATGACGTATTACCTACTTATGCTTGGAAAGGCAATCAAGTCACTGAAAAATGAAGATATTATTGCAAATTCGGTTTGGGTATTTATTACACTTGATTCTCTTACATATATTCCGTTTTTTTTTTAATACTTTGAGAAGAAAAAAATGGGAGGAAAATTTCTGAAAAAATCAGTTTTTGGATTTTTTGGGGTCAAAAACCAAAAATTTGGGAAATCCGAAATTGCCATTTTGTAGAGAATTAAATTTCCTTTCTCATACAGTTTTGCGTTTTGCAATTTGCCTTAAAGTTATGTTTTCTACGATGCATCAAACAGTAATCGTTATTTAACAAAATGGCATGACATGACTCATCAAAACGCATTATCTTTCCCAAAGTTCTAAAAAAAATTGATGATTTTTTTTAGGGAGACGTCAAATGATGCTGTATAAGGTACTGAAACTTTGACGTCGTTATCTATTACGGTTTTCAAGTATTGGCGGAAATCGGAGGGGGTAATATTTACCCCCCCCCCTCTCCTACGCCGCGCAGGTTAAATGACATTATTGGGAATCGTATGCGTGAGCAAAGAGTTGCTTAACTTTCCACAAAATCATACAAGATGTTTGATTACCTCGTTCCAGCTGACTTTCATTGCTCTTATCGATTTTATCACGTCGAAATGCGATGTAGTTATACCATTTAGATTATAATCAAAATAGTTGGTAATGACAGCCAATTGGAAGATTTGTATGAGGAAACTTGCTTGTACCCTAAGAGACCGCCATTGTAGATTATACAGTTTCACTCTTGGAGTTAATCGCGACACAATGTTATTGCTATCGTGAACACGTGTCTCCCGCTCGGTTGAGGCATTGTCTTAGAGTCGTACCGCGGCACAACGTTGCGCCACGCGCCACAACTGCCCCCACCACCCCCGCCTCCCCCGCTGAAAGCTGTCAGCCCTGCTCGAAACTCTTCCGTTCGGCATATACACGACGGCGTTTGATTGACTAGGCAACATCCGACATTATGAAGATGTCCACTGTCACCGACAAGGGCATAATGTTGGCCGTCTGTCCGATGTCACTGACAAGACCAGCTAATTGCCTCGGAAACTTTGATGAACAATCGCTGCACCTTAAACAATCGCAGCATTGTCTGCCTCGGGTTTGATAGCATCGCGATTATGAGTCATATTCTACAATGCTACACGACGAGGAAAACTCTGTTTGGAAAGTGTCTTTGATGTGTATCACCATTGCCTGCTAGCAGTTGACGTACGAGATGGCGTGAAAAAGTGGTAAAAATGTATAATTTGCACGCTTCTAGTCGCAAGTTAAAAAACTTGTTGTAATCGTAAGGTTCAACTGATTCACTTGGAAAGTCCACTTATATGCCTGCGAAATATACAGAGGTACAAGCTCTTCTTGCAAAACACTTTTCCTATCTGTATTTGTTATGCGTCTTTGTCCAAGTCTTTAAATCGGAAATGTTTATTATATTGCTATTTGACCATTCTAACCACAACAGCTTTACGAGCAAAAAACAGTTAACCGACGTATTTAAAGGAAAAGAAAGTTCATAATATTTTTCTTTGGATCATCGTTATTGCACGTTTCTTCGTTAATAGGTAGTACATGCTCCAATTTTCGGGATGCATAAAAATATTGCATGTTTTCTTCTCAGTGCTTGACCTCGCTGAACAATGATTTAGGGAGTTGAGAGGATTATTTTGAACATAAGCGAAAGGTAACGTTTTTTTTGCTTAATGGAAAAGCGTTCCTTAATTTCTCAATTGAACTTTATACACCACCAGCATATTTATGTTGTTCTCAAATTGCTACAGTTTTGTAAATCGATTAGGGTGTCGTCACAAGCGTTGACCATGGCAGTAATTGTATTATTTATTTGTTCATGAAAATCCTGTGAAAGTAGTACACGTGTATTTTATTATGACGTCGTGACATCGTTTTGGCCTTGTCTGGTGTTACCTGGAAAATGTATGCTTTTGATCCAGTTTGTGTCCAAATAAGTTGAGACATTTTACCGTATTTATTCGCCCATTAGGCCTCTGAACGGTGTACGTTATGTCGCATTCCGTGCACAGGCTGGTGTTTTATAACTGCTATTGAAGGACGATGTTATCACTATGGGACGAACGAGGTGCATGGCAAATGGCAATGGCCGTATACCATGAACTAGCCGGAAGAACGGTGTTAGGTGCCGTGGCAGAAGAATATGGCCTCTCGAAACCGTTATCTTTTGTCAGTATATATGTACGAATGACCTAGAACCGCAAGTATTCACTGACGATTATTCATCCGCTGAAATATGTAAAATGTCGGCCTAAAATTGTATGCACCAATTGTTATAAAATGGTATAGTTCCAGTGAATCAATATATAGTTAATCAGATGAATCAATTTGTAAAAGAATATATAAGGATGTGCACATGTTTTACCTAAACTGCATTGCAAATTATGTATGACGCCAAATACGCAAAATGCAAAGTTAGTTGCAAATTAATGTCTGTATTCCGTTAGTAAATTAATGTATACCTACATTCCGTCTTTAACCTGTCCGCTTGTACCCTTTTTCGATATTGCGTTTTTCCGAAGTATAAACAACCTATATCAGGACAATATCACATCACAGGGTAAAGAACAAATATTTGTCCTTTTTTCAGTCGTTTCCGCACCGCAAGTATTGACCGCGTTATAGATACGTGATAGATGTAGGGCATGTATGTACACACAGCAGTATTGAAAATGTAAAGGTCAAGAAAGACGAAAGTGAAGGCGGGATTATGAAAATAACGCTGATGTGGTGACGGCTTGTGTACAAGTACCCTTGCATCTATATGGTAGACTTGTCTTGAAAAATGAAGTGCGTGAGTGTTGAAAGTTAAAGGGACACTGCCACCTTAACATTATATTATTTGAGTTGAGATAGCCATTTTCCGTGCTTGGCATTGAAATTATGTATGGTATAAGTTAAAGCAACCACCATAGTCGAATCACAAAGAAATTTGAGTTTGGTTTTGACATCTGTAACATCCCCAGTCCCCAGTGTATTTGAACGGGGGACCCTGAGCCGATGTCGTCGTCTCTCTTTACTAAATGTTGATAATAGTCAAATTGTTTTACCTTTGGCCATACATTAGCAATACACTAGTCATACATATGGCAGCTTAAAGTTTCTTCTATTTCCAAAAATGCCTTAATATGACGTCATCAGCCCAAAATTTTCAACTTATTTTTTATTAAATTAAGCACTGTTTGTTAGAAGCAAATGTCACAATCGTGTTCGGCAGCAATTACTTCATATCAAGTACCACATGCGGTATATATTTAATAATTTTTGGGAAGGTGGCAGTGTCCCTTTAAAGAAGAACTGCAACATCCTGGTCAATGTTGAAAAAATAAGTGAGTTGCAAGTTCCAGCCGTGCTAATCGTCGCCGATTCATTGCCGAGTGCTTTCATAAACAAGATGAATATATCGGTGCCGGTTGAAGGTACAAGTTAAAGTTACGGACAACGAAAATGGTGAACCACCATATTCGCGAAATTACCTCACACTACGCTGAGTTAAGTAAATTTGGTTTGAACATCGCAGATGTAACTAAAAAAATCGTCTGTGAAGCACTGCATATAAGACGAGTTGCTGACTCCAATTTTATTAACGGCTTGAAGAAAGACCAATGGCCTTGAACCATTGTAGTGTAGGCTCTCTAGCTTCCTGATTCTTATTTCCTTACACCTAGGCATGAGTTTAGCCAAAGTGACACAACAAGAGGAAGGCAACCGGTCAATGAGCTGGCAAATACGAAACAACAATACGACAAGGAAATACTTTTGTCATACAATTCTCATATATTTGTAATGGCTGTAAAGAGAAAAAGGACAAAGTAATGTTCGTGCATGAGGCTTTAAAGTCAAACAGTTGTGATAATCTAAAGTTTATTTTGTCCATGAACATCTGGAAGATTTGACTGCAAAGAGAATAAAAGCTTTTCCAACTCAAGAACAAAGCCTCAGCTGAGATCGTGTCTTCATCCGCTATATATAAACACTTTAAGAGCAATGCCGTTTCAAGGTAAAGGTAAGGTTTCGACGTTTTATCTGTTAAAATTCGGGAACACTGCGTTGATAAAAAATCACGGAGTTGGCGTCAGTTTTACTGAAGCATAATTTGATCAAAAACAGCGACTTGAGTTTTAATAACCGGGTTGTGCATCATTATACCCTGCTATAAAAACATTTCCCGGATAATTTTTGCCTTATAATATAGTAGCGTGCTCGGCAACACCTCAGCGGACGACTGCTGTAGGTATGACCGTATTATACCGTCGCGAGTAATGACATGGTACGCCCTGCGCCATATCGTCTTTACTCCCATGTCTTCATGTGAAAATGCTTAGATGCTACACAGAAAGAGCTCTGAGGCGAATCAAAGCAGGTTTGAAGGTTGTAGTTATGACATATTCTACCAGAATGTTATCTCAGTTTTCACCCCCTCACCACGTTAAAGGTGAAACTATAGGTATATTTATGTATGAGTTATGACACAATGTAATTGCTGTGTGATGCACATCCCGGGTATTTTTTGGCTAAGTGTTTTATTTTGATCGGTAAATAGTCACAAAGAAGTCCTTAAAGCTGTTCAAAGAATGTTTTTATCTGTTCTGAATCTGTTTGTAATGTTCTCTGTTTGTTATGACTGTTGATCTGTTGTGATCTGTTTGTTATGATCTGTTTATTATATATAGTGTCTGTATATCACTATATATTAATAATGAATATGTATGTTATGTAACAAACATAACTTATATGTGCCATGCTGCTGAGAAAATCATAATGAAACCAGTGTACAGTGCAGACCAAATGTTCTGTCCACTTCGTCGACACTACCTCTGTCTCTGCCTCTGTCTGTCGGTGCTGCGTGCATAGCCCTCGCCCCCGGTATCAGGGGCGAGGGCATCTGGGCATCAATTGTTTCATTAGATTTCACTGCGTGCAGCACCGACAGACAGCACCGATGGTCAATGTTGACATTGAATTAAACGGGTGCACTAAGGCAATGTTTTTTAGTATACTTTCAAAGCTAGCTTCCGGCAGACGAATAAAACATCGCCCAGAGAAATGAAGGTTTATTCGAATAGTGCACGGAAAGGACTGCTACTAGCCGTTTTCACGAATAATTTACTCGCTGGGCGGATCGGCATCGGGTGGTATCGATGAAGTGGACAGAACACGTGGAACGCACTGTCTGTACATACATATCATGTTATGTTACATCCAGTATTTGATCCTCTTCATCAATGACTCGTTAACGGTCGAATATATGCATGAATGTCATATAGGTATTACTCGTGAAGTGGTAGGTTATGTGCGAGCAAGAGTAAGCCTCATTTCAAAGCAGCAAAGCAACACATGGCTCTATTCAGCTGACGAATCTCTCCCTTTTCAGATTGGGAGCTGCTGGCGGCTTCCAAGCTCTTAGAGAAAACGACCCCGAACTTCCGGCAGAAACCGCGTCATCGCACCTGGGAGAGCGCGTGTTTGTCCTGTTAGAACCACGTGAACTCGAAGCAGGAGAGTCAACATGCTGGTCGAAGCGGCCAATAAGCTGCTGGAGCCGGCCAGGGCCTTCATCGATGCCGTCAGAGAGCCACGGTACGTTTTACCACTGTATGCCGCCACAGGCAGAGCAGCAGAGGAGCACTGTATGCCGCCACAGGCAGAGCAGCAGTCCTCAGATCAATCGGCAGATTGGCCTTAACTTCATATCAAAACGGGCTTATATGTAATATGTACAATGGGATGGTCATTAACATGGCAATTATGTATTTTTTTAATATAAAAAGGCGAAACAAAAAGGAACAAGCTTTCGCCTAACGCCGAAAGCTTTGTTCCTTTTTGTTCGCCTTTTTATATTAAAAAATACATAATTGCCATGTTAATGATCATCCCATTGTACATATCATCCCATTGTACTTATTCACATTCATCATGGCACAAATAACCATCAAACACATTATATGTAATATGTATAGACTATGGACATTTTGGATTTTAGAAGTGCAAGGAATGCAACGAATCAAGTTCTTTGATGATATTAATGTTTATGTTACTGGCATACTGGCTTAGATTTTCCACACATCGCACGTATTGAAGTCCACCCCGCGATTTGAATTTAATCCAGTCCCAAGTTATCTGATAACATAAGTGGTATGGTGCAAAATATAATATATTAATATATTGCACCAGTGAACCAAACCTATGCATTTGGATCGTAGTATTTGGATAAGTCGGTCCGAAATAAATTAGTGTTTTCCTTCTGCCTCCTCTATAGCTAATCGCCATATCGCTCTAATTGCTAATCGCCAATAGCTTAGGCCTGAACGAATGTTTATATCCACTATATCAGTTGGGGGCACTGTAAGGAAATGCTAAAAAAATAGAGCGCACTAATTTTAGAGTTTGATACATTGTAAGCGGTCACGAAAAAAGGGCCTTTTTAAGCGGCTGTTGCGTAGCACTGCGACCACTTGACGACCCATACATGGCATATATGGCAAGAAAATACTTCAAAACTTTGCTTGTAGATTGATCACGTTAAATGTATGAAATGTCTCTGGCAGGACAGTCTAGATTCCTGTTCTATTTTTTTGATTACCTGCCGTTGCCTGGTGCTGAAACGCTCAATAAATAGAGCGAGTAACGTGTTGTGAAAATATAGTTGACATAATTATTTTGAAATACACATCAGATCCGTTGTAAGTAATGTACCAATTTTTTTTTCTCGAAAAAAACTTAAATTAGAGGACCAAACTTAACACTTAAGCTTAATTAAGATTGTTTAATATAAATTTGTGCATGATTTTTCACAAATTTTAAATTCAAGTTACATTATGCAAATTAAAGTAACTATATGCATCTGGGTTTGTTAAGGCTTTTACAGGATAAAAAATAACACGATCGTTGATCATTTTTGTATCTTGTATTGCTTCCTTGGCTTCTGACATTTTGACAATTTATTGCAAGTGGTTTTTGTAAAAAGTTTTCATAAAGATGCTCTAATTTTAGAACTTTAACATGAATGTCTAATTGTCTATGGCAGGTTCTGACGTCATCGGCGCTATTTTAAGAGCGCTCTATTTTTGAAGCATTTCCCTATAGGGAAATGCTTTAAAAAAACTGTATACAGTGTCCCCAACTGATATACAGTTTTGTAATAGCATAAATATTCCTGCTATGATATTTTGGAAGAACACGTCCCAAATGTAAGCTAACTTACATTTAACAAATATAAATATCTGAACCTACTCTGTTTGAATTTTGACATCGAGAGTGTGTGTAAATGGGTAAGCCGCATTCAATTGAACGACTATGCGAGGTGACGGGAAAATTACTATAAAATATGTGCTCGTAGTTACTACAGGAAATAATGCCACAAAAAAATGGAAAGATAACGGCGAGCTCCGATGTTTATGTAACAATGTACAGTTAACCTAGCTTGTAAAATAATCGTGTACTCTAAATTAGGCTCCGGTTAATATTTAAACATTTGAAGTGAATCACTGGTCCAACACTGTTCTCATGGCTTAAGCGTTATAAAACGAAGTGCGTGTTTTTCTGTTATCTGCTTATCTGCTTACCCGTTGTTAACGGTGAAAACGAGCACGACATTCATTAACATTTTCAAACCTGCTTTAGGATTAGCAGTGCTTTAAACAATTTTAGATACAACATTGTAGAAAGAAATCGTTATCCGCTTGGATACAGCCTGTCTGCATTTTTTTTCTCAAATGTTATTATACGAATACTTCAATGGGCGAGGGAGAAAATGTTGTATTTCTTAGTTCAGTGACATACTATCAATCAAAATTAATTTAGTAACTCAAACTCAAACAGTAAACAAACAGTAAACAAACAGTAAACAGTAACTCAAACTCAGAGTAACTCAAGTGAAATGCAAAACGTTCTGAGATAACCTTAAATATATTTGATTTACCAGAAACTTTGCATATACTGTGATTCAGTTTTACAGTGGCAGGAAATTTAAATAACTATTTTATTTAAGCATAAAATATTAATAATTCCGAAGCAATTACCAACAGAAGGTAATTTTTTGCTTATTTTATGATGCCTCCTAATTGATGTGCAATAAGTATTCCCAGTATTTCGACTGCAATAGACTTTGCCAGTAAGTGGTATTCCAGCTGGCTTACTTTATCCCATCTACTGAGACTTCCACCAGGAATTTCACTCGTAAGTCCATCATGTAATAACATTGCTCGGTAACTTCTTATCCATCCTCGTACTACGTTACAAGTTACGTTACACGCCTCTAAACGTACTTGGAAAGGGCTTAACAGCCTGCCTGGCATTCATCCTACGCTACATCGGCCGTAACCAAGCTGCGAGCTCCCAGCTTCCTGGAACGAGATCTTCTCTGATAATGTATCTATGCTGACTCTTGGATCTAGACGCCTTACCTTCCTCACATGATTCTCACTGTAGTTTTGCCTCGATTTTCGCTCACCACCGCTGCTTCATGGCCATCCACGTGCCTCGCTCGTGGCTCACCGGCGCCACGGGCGAGACAACCTTCGCGTGCGCGAGCCGCGAGGCGCCCGTGTAAGGAAAACGGGCGCGACCGCCCCCTTTCTCCAGCCGGCGTCTTTTCCAGCGTCAGAGCCCCTCCTTCGGTCACGTGACCGGCCGTTAGACGGGCACCGTTACCGGGGCCCACCGCTGCGGTGACACCGCGCCGTCAGATTCAGGCGACACGGGCCCCCGGAATGTGCGGAAAACCGAGGATAAAAAGCGGCTATCTTCAGTACATGCACGGGTCAAACATCACGGTGGAGCAGGAATGCGCCTCGGCAATTGTTCATATTGTACGGTGCGGTTATCAGTGACGGGACAATAAAAGAAGATTGAGGTCTAAATGACCTATTTGCACTGCAATAATCGAGGTGATGATCTCATACATGGATGATCTCACGTTTGATAGTAAGGAAACGTACGACGTGGGACCAAGATCTCCGTCGAACATTGAAGTACTGTTACAAAATAACGGAGAAAACATTGATGTAGGTATTCGGTCCCGTTGTTGACGAACATGACAGAAACAAATGGCAGCAATCAGCTAGCAGCATACTTTGCATTATATGTACATGCAACTCTTTTGCATGCTTTATTACAACAATCGTTATGCATATACAGGAGCGTACAACCTTGTGAAAATCATCGGGGTTGCACTTAGTTGTTAAGAAACCCATTTTTACTACATCACGTCATAGGCATAATGCTAAATTCCCAAATTATTGAGGTTGTAGCTACAACCCCAATTTACATTAAAGTTACACCCATGTATCATATATACGACGGACAATCAGGAAATCAAAATGGGGTGACAAGACCGGAGAGGTTATATCACACAAGACACTGACACGTGGCGTATATTGCCCTGGAGATTCCCAAGTTTGCTGTCTTCATGCTGCAATAAATTTCACTATCGTCATAAACCTCCATTGAAGTTGATTGAAGATAAAGCCCAATTTAGCGTCTATGTGTGTTTTCACCGCAGACAATTGTATCCGCTTAGTTTTAATGTTTATTGCCGAATATTCCTGTGGCGCCGTTGTTATATTGCCGGGCAGAGTACAACGTGGGCACTGATAGAGCTGTGGGAGGGCGTGTGCATGGCCTCAGGGCCCCTCAGATGGTCTCTGACCTGCCACCCAGCCAGTCGCAAACCTAGTGAACGCACCGGAGACTGTACACCATGTGGTCCAACATTCGCTCCTGGACTGTCAAACGGTGAGAAACAGCGTTAGTACTCGCTGGTCTTAAAACATCATGGCCGAGTCAAGCGACTTTGCTTGGCGGCGTTTGTTCACTGTTCGCGTACAGTTTGTCAAAGAGCTGACTGCCCTTTCCTTTCGTAGAATCCACGCTGGGATCAAAGGTATCAATACCATACTTCCAGGGGCGATGTCTTCTGAAAATGATTGGTAGAGCTCCAATGCTAACTTACGAGATTGTAAAGTCATTCTTACCATGCAACGCTGCAGGCTTATGTTTAAATGTGACATAATTGGTAGGTCTTTGACCCTACCAGGCCTATAGAAAACGCATGCTTCCGCTGTGTTTAAGATGCTTGGTCAAAAAACATGTGTATGTTTTCCAAACATGCATACTGGGCTTCCAGGGTGCTTCGCTGTTTGTCTGGCAAATAGGATCAATGATCGTTAAGTGCCTGATGAGTGATGGTATTGATATCATGTGAATTTTCCTCAAGTGACGTTTTTGCTGAAAGCCATCGATGCAGTTTTGAATGAAAGCGGAAGACTTGTAAGAAATAAATGCACCCTTTTTCTTTCTTGGACGCTAATTAGTAAAGCCCCTCGGAAGAGGTGCATAGGTATTTGATATAGTTTGATAAGGTGAACATTTCCCCGTAACGGTGCTGGGTAAATGAGGACCTAATTTTGATTTCCTATTATTTTGCATTGGCGTTTGTGTATTTTTTCGGTGCACGTGTACACATACGGAAAGAGACAGCGAAACAACTGTTTTCAACCGGGCGTGTGCTTGTATTGTACATCATATTTTCGCCTGTTTGGGCAGTGTTTTGTTGTTCCATGAAAACCAGTAAAAATGTACTATCGCCGGTCACTTAGCTGGTAGCGTCGGTGTGAGTACGGTTAACGGTCGAGTGCTGGCCAAGTTCCACTGATGTTATCACACCTAACGGCTTTTTGTGCAGTCAGTGCATGCGGCACTTCTCAGTAATGACGGAAAACCGCTGTAGGTCAACCCAAGAACGAACCAAGCCGATGTCATTTGGTGTCCCCATGGCGATGCGAGGGCTTCCAGAAGGTCACAGCGCTGTCCTTTCGCCGTATCCTTGCGCCGGCGGAAGTTTGCACCATGAGAGGTTTAATTAAAATGTTACGCGTGGTAATTGGGTGATTGCACTTAGCAGACGAAACTTTCAATCCTAGAAGTTTGGGCTAACAGGTTTTAAGAGACTTCGAAAAATGTGGTATCTATTTTTACAATTCGATTTATATTATGTTGGTTATACTCGTTCGGCATGTTTGTCTCCTAACTAAGTTCTAAGTACGTTCGCAATTCACATGCATCTATATCCCAATGACATGAAATCTGTAATATCGTAACTGCCCCGCAGCATACCCTTTATCGTAATGTATCACGGAAAATCATCCCTGTAGGTACGGTATGTAAGAGACAGCCCTGATGAAGTCTTCATTCCTCCATGCTCCGTTCTTCATCCAGCTCGCCGCCGCAGTACTCGTGATAATCCTCCAGCTCGCAGCCGCAGTACTCGTGATAATCCTCAGCTCGCAGCCACAGTACTCGTGATAATCCTCCAGCTCGCAGCCACAGTACTCGTGATAATCCTCCAGCTCGCAGCCGCAGTACTCGTGATAATCCTCCAGCTCACAGCCACAGTTATACTCGTGATCATCCTCCAGCTCGCAGCCGCAGTACTCGTGATAATCCTCCAGCTCGCAGCCGCAGTACTCGTGATAATCCTCAGCTCGCAGCCGCAGTCCTCGTGATAATCCTCCAGCTCGCAGCCGCAGTACTCGTGATAATCCTCCAGCTCGCAGCCACAGTACTCGTGATCATCCTCCAGCTCGCAGTCACAGTACTCGTGATAATCCTCCAGCTCGCAGCCGCAGTACTCGTGATAATCCTCCAGCTCGCAGCCACAGTACTCGTGATAATCCTCCAGCTCGCAGCCACGGTACTCGTGACTAATCCTGCCAGCTCCGCAGCCACAGTACTCGTGATAATGCGCAGCTCGCAGCCAACAGTACTCGTCGATAATCCTCCAGCTCGCAACCACACGTACTCGTGATAATCTCCAGCTTGCAGCCACCGTACCTTCGTGAGTCCTGCGTTGCGAGAGCTCCATTCATGCCAGACCGGCATGATTGTTTGACAGAATTGCTTATCTAGCAGCGAAGAACCAAAGGCCGGATCAGACAGCAAAGCTCGAATTTTGGGCGGGGGGGGAGAACTCTCAAGAAGTCTCATAATATCTTTAAGAAAACTAATTGGATTTCGTTTTCTTTTGATTTATTAGCTGGTTCAAAACATACTTTCCTTCGTGAAAGTCGCGTCGGTTCTCTTTCAAATCAGCAAATTTGCCAAAACTCGGTAGATTTAAGACTTTTTTTGTGACATTGTTATCCCTCTTCTTCCCTTGGATCCGCCAGTGAGAAAAACAGACCAAGCTAGCCGCCCCCTGAACCCTTATCAGAGCCTGAACAAGGCTTTGGGACTACAGGCGTAAGAGCCGGGGGCAGGGGCATCCGTTCTCCCAACATTTTTGGATTTAAACATTACGCCTACGGCCTATGGTCGTTGCATGGAAAAAATCGACTTCAAAGTGCCTTTTGCTCCCCCAACTTCATATTAGTTTCTACGCCTCTTTTTGTGACCTTACATAGTATGAAGTCTCTGCATATCGGCTGGACAAGATTGAATAATGCACGTCAAGCACATCGCTTTCTTGTGCATCCCAGTAGAGACGCTGCAGCTGCAGGCCGTTTTACTATTCGGCGGGAATGTTTCAGCGCGTATTTGCTTCTGAATGAAAGGGCCACTTCATCATGCAGTCCAGAGGTCACTCAAAAGAGCAGATGTATAACGTTCGTCTCAGCAGGAAGTGCTCGTCTATGGAAACTAACTGCATGAGCGTTGTATTTATCCGCACTTCAAGATGATGCAATTTATCGGAACGGGCGTTCGAACATACTGACATATGAGTGATGGGGAGCCGTAGCTCCGTTGGATATGTCTTGACTTCACACGGAGCAGGCCCCGGGTTCAATTCCGGCTGGTGCCGGTCTTCGGGACGGTAGCGCCGGTCAAAATCCCTAGGCTCGAGAGGAGCGAATCCCAGGGGGGTGTTCAACCCCATGCCCATCCCCCCCTCCCCGGCACATAGGTCTTCGGCGAAAATGGCACAAGCTGCACCCGATGGAGGAAAACATGGTCATCTATTGACCTTGGACATTGATGATGATGTAGGCCAATGCCTTTAAAGAGATGACAGAGCGAGCTACAATCCTGCATCTGCTTATGTGAGCTTTTACCACTCATAAGCTATCGGTCATAACACCAAACATAAGCCAAGTTGTGCGCGAGTACTGATGTCTGATTCCCGCGCCAGGGTTCGATTCCCTGACGATTTCTCTGCATATAGTGTGGTATGACCTCCACAACGTGCCGACCATTCCTGACAGCATGAGCAATGGCAGCACAAGCTATGACTCACGTGTGGCATCTCAACGCACTCACCAATGTTGCGCTGGACCACAGCGCCTGTGTATGACTACCACAGCGCCTCTGTATAACTAACACAGCGCCTCTATATAACTAACACAGCGCCTCTGATAACTACGCACAGGCGGGCTCGTGTATAACTGACACAGCGCCTCTATATAACTAACACAGCGCCTCTGTATAACTACCACAGCGCCTCTGTATAACTACCACAGCGTCTCTGTAATCTGTATAACTACCAAAGCGCCTCTGTATAACTAACTAGTAACTACAACGGTGCTTCTGCAAAACTTACGGCGGGTTTTGCCATGAGTCGAGGGCTGGCTGTGACTCGGTCAGCTTTTTCCTCTCTCTGCCCGCTCATTTGCATGCATCCCTGCAATGGCATGGCGTGTCCGGAAGCTCGTGCTGCAGTCACTGTGGAGTTCAGTCGATGGCTTCGTCAGCTGAGGGCGCCAGTAACGATCGATGGTCGGGGCACAGAGCGGCGTAACTCTGCAGAGCTATCAACTCAGCTCAGTCTGTGTGCACTGTGCAGTGGTGAGCGGCTCGCTGAGTCTGAGGCCGCGGCCGGCCGGCGGGGATGGGGGCCGATACAGTGAGCTCTGGGGTAAAGGACGGGGTAGACCCAGTTTCCCCGTGTCCACTGATGGGCAACAGACCGGTCACCTTCGTGGCCGGTCTGGGAGCGACGGTGGCGCCTCCAGACGCCGGCCGGCTGAACTGGCCTGGTGGGTGGCCACCAGAGCGGGCCGTCAGTGACTGGGGAGCGAACTGACCGGTGGCACGTGGATTGCACGCGGAGGAGCCAACAACACCGCCACCATGTCGCACGCACTCTCGTACTTGAAGACCAAGCTGCTGACGCCGTACTCGGCCGTCCACCAGGTGTATGTACCGATTGCATGCGATTCGAGCATTAACTGACGGCTGGTTATGTCGATTTTATCGGTGACAGCTGTCAAAGTGGTGTATGAGGAGTATTAACAGGGCTGTGTATGAGCTTTATGTGACCCATGTTCCGTACTGTGTGTCAGAAGCATCAGATGCCTCTGACGATCACGAGTGCTGCATGCGACTCCTCTGTATTCAGTATTATCTGTCGAAGGAACAATGCTTTACCCGGTCTGCAGTAATCATATTATAATTCTATAGTGCGTATCTCGCTTCCAAGTTCAACTACTATCCTCTACCCATAGAGCTCATCTGTACCATATCTTGAAGGTGACTTCTGACTTACATGAAGTCGCAGAAAAATTATTGCACATAACGTAAGCACTGCATACACTATGGTCAACGAAATGATCGGTAGACCGTCTCCGCTTGTAGCCACCCTGTTGGTATCCCTATCAGGTGTCTCTCCCTTATACCCTTATATGAGCCCATAAGTCAGCTGATTCGCCGGTTTGCAGCAGCTCTGATATTCCCATCGATCGACTGAAGTCATGGCCGCCCCAGCTTCAAGCCCATAAGCCCGCGCCGTTCGGCCTGAAAGTTGACCAAACTTTTACGGTGGAGAGAACGTTACTCCAGACAAACCAGACTTTGGTATTTTGGACGCCCGAAAACGAGTTCGCTGTCGATTTTGTGGAGTTAAATTTCGCGGGATGGTGGTCATTTCACTTGGTTGAATCATAAGGTCATATTTATTTATGCTGTGGTCGAATCGTAAGCGAACACACGTGACTTTCCAGTTTCCTACGACAATTCGAGCTAATAATTCCGGAAGCGTTAAGTTTCGGCATGCTGGGTGGATACGCTTCTACCGCTGTGTTGGCAATAGACGAAACATTATTCACTCGTTGTCAAAAGATGCCTCAATGATCTGTAATCCCATCAGTAATGATACCAATTATTGAAAGCCCCCTTTAAATTTTATGATCGGTTTGCTCCGTTTTTGTCGTGCAACTTGTAAAGTTTAATGAGCCAGTCGTATTGCTTGTTTCTTGTAAATACTTTTATGGGCCAATTATGCGCCGTCAGTCGTTAATTACCACATAAATGGGATTGTGCATTTAATGCACCTGTTGCATATACCGACATTCTTGGCTCTTGCTGAAACATTTCCTCTCAGTATGACCATTGTTCCATTAAGTTGGATTCCTGCTAATAGCTTATGTGACTTTTATTACCCTTTATCCATTCGGACGAAGAGACTGGGACTTAAGTATACATAATGGTACCGCATTTCAATTTCGATTTCATAGGATCGAACCCTGTCATATTCGAACAAGTATCTGATTGACGATTCATCAAGAGTAACTTATATGACTATTCAGTCTTCTGATTCTTTCGTGTAAACATTTGCTGTTTACAAGTTCATAGCATTTAACCATATTACGACCATTTTGAACTTAACAATATACAATTAATTGATATACCTATCCATAGCGTGTTTACATAAGCAAATGTAACAACGTATTACAATTTGTCCACTGAATAGTGGAAAATGAAGGTTTCTCTTCACCGTCACATGATCAGCGATTACGGCGCCCAGTAAAGTTCGGTTTACGCTTTGCTGTTATCTGTATCAGCATTGATCGACTGGTTGTTGCAGCTTACGTACTTGCCATTTGTTGCGTTGATTTCTGTGATAATAAATACAGACCACGTTAAGTTGCTGGCTCGCGAAATAAGTGCCCGCTACTTGACGACATAAGCTCTCCATGTTCTCAGCTGCCTGATTTATGGGCTACGGCCGGGGCACAGACCAGCGGTTGATTATTACCGACCGGCAAGTACGTCTATAGATGGCGCTCGCATGTACCTATGCAAGGCATGGCGAACATAAGTGCGACAAAATTACTATATGACAGCGCCGGTAGATTGGTTGGAAAATTGTCTTTTTGGTGGTAGTATTGTACGGTACCGGGTATCATTACATTTTCCGGAGATTTCCGCGCTCACGTTCTTATCTCGCGAAAAGCAGCAACTACCTAACGGAAAAACAAAGTATAATCGGTGGCGCATAGGTAACCATATCGCTATTCGCCAAGGACTGTTAGCTACCAAATCGAAGGTCAAAATGCCGAAGAAAAATCACTCCATCTGGTTGTTTTGGCTGCACACAGTAAATATAAAAAGCAACTATATTCAAACTAAAGAATGGAAGCCAATATCCTCTTACACCATGTCTGAAGCAAATTGGAACCATCCCAGCTCTGTGTGTAGCGGTGACGTACTACTACAAAACAAGCCTATGGAGAAGTTAGTGGAAAATAGTGGAAAAATATGGAAAGTTTCTTATCGTATGTAAACAGGCCTCATAAACAGATTGGAATATAGATGGTAGAACAGAAAGGCTCAGGCTTTACACAAATATAGTATTAAATACACATAGGAACACATAAACAATTAAGGAAAGCTCAAAGGACATGCCTACAAATGAGTAAATATCCTTTAATAAGTACCAGGATGTGAACTAATCTTCGTGAAATCTGACATCGTATGCATAGCAATAAGAATAGTAATAGGAACATGGTGAGATAATAACCTTAAACATTTTACATTTTGACTTTACCTTTCATATCAATTTTAATATTATTCACTGAAACTTTATTTTGAGCCCGGTCCACAATAAGGCTGTTTACTAAACTTTACATCACCGATTCACAAAATGTGCACTGCGCATCCGCGGAGCGCACACTTAGTGTTACATACTAGGGTGTGTCATCGAGGGGGTGAATCTCTTGGAATCAACTGAAACAAAGATATTCCTTGGCGCTGGAGTCCAAAACAACACGGCATCAGAACAGTTCTTCCCAGAAACTTGAATTCGTGAGGCGCGAGCCGATCAAAGGGTCGCTATAAACTGACGCCCGGCGTGCAGTCTCCGTTGTTGAGCGCCACCGGGCCGCACGCAGTAACACTAAGTCATTGGCGGCAAAGCGAGCAAATAACTAATCGCGTGATGGGAGCCGATGTGCCGAGCTCTTCTTTGAAACTAATTTGTGCAGAAAATGCTGCCATGTCTTAAGCTCCATAAGCAGTTCAGACATGATGATTTTCATATGGCAGAACTTGTGTTTAGCATAAAACTCGCTAGTACGAGTACGTTAGAGAAGTTACTGTTTTTCGGACTTTCCTTCTCTAGACACCTCACGTGCCCGCAAACAAAACCGTGCCGTTCATATGACTACAATAGACCTGTGGGAAACTATAGTGTCAACTTTCTCCGCAGTGCGCGTGCTGGTCTTTGATCCATTTACATGTATTTGAGAACACGCAGCTTACAATGCACACAGACTTACACAAGTAGCCGAGTCCTAAAATGTAACGGCAATTGCATTATCAGCAATAAGCGTAAGCATGAACCATATTACGAATGATCTATGACCATAATTTGATTGAGTAAATGCTAAAGCAATAAAAGCATGAACAACTGAAATATACGTGAAGAAATTTTAGAACATTCATTGCTATGGAATTTCATCAATACCAATGTGTTTTCATATTACCGTGGCATAGTTCAGTGGTCTAATTTCGCCCGCCGGCTAACGTAGGATCCGGACGACCGCCTTTTAAACCCCCGAGGCCAGCAGTACAGCAGCTGCAGTCCCATGCTTAGCTGCATGGACCAGAGTCAACCAGCAGACGGGCAGTTCAGCATGCCATACGACTCCCTGAGTCTCAAACATCAACAAACGTTCCTCTCCCAGCACGCTGGTCCCGCGCGCTGGTCTTGCCGATGCGGTCCATAACAAGTATTTCGGTCCGTGCCGTTTCGTCCACGGCTTCAGCAAGCAGGCGGCGGAGGTTCATCGTCGTTGCCGTGCAGCTGGCGACTGAACTAGTGCACGGGGTGACTCGGTGACCAGGCTCAAGCAAGCCGGCACACGCCGCTTTGTCCGGTAGCTGACGGCTCTGCGTTCGCAGCCGTCGCAGCACGCTGGGCAGCAAACGGAGGAGCCCGGATCTTTTCGTCATCCCAGCGATAAACTTTCGAGGCGTGAGCTACAGACATTGATCTCTTTGGTGCCGGACCAGGTCCACAAGCCTCCACTCCCGACCTGCGAGAATCTGAAGTGACGTCGAATTGCGAGGACATAGTGGCAGGCCTCCGTATGGCCATCCCGCCCTATCCAATGTATCACACCCATGGGCGGGGGAGAGGGCCGTGCGCACCGTCACCGAGCGTGCTCGGCGGTAAATGAGAGCGTGCACGGCATGCCTCATCACGCCAAGCTCAGGCACCGCAGATTCTCCCACTATCTGCATTTAAGAAGATCATATGTCTGACAGGTATGCTGGCAATTGCTCAACTTACGCACACTCTTATTCAAAAGAATCAATTCCCGTTTCCACTTCCATCTATCTGGACAATGTACGTTGTGCAATGTCCCATTAACCTACTGTACAATGAAGTCGAACAGGATTCAACACTTTGAGGGATGGTGAATTACTGATAAGTTAACAAACTGCCCAGTTACACTTCTGAGAGATAGTGTCTTCTTAAGTTGATTGGTGGGCGAGAATCTGGCGGTAACCTGACTTGCTGACCTGATTTAGCCATGCACGCGCTCTTCTGCCCTTACTGCCGATCACGGCTCGGTGACGGATGTTGCACGGCCCTCTCCACCGCCTGGGGTGAACTAGAATATGTATGGCGGTATGTCCATCGGAACCTGACACTATGCCCCGCAACTCGCCGTCAAACTCAGATCTCGGCGGAGTGGGGCTGTTTGTGATTGGTCCGCACCAGAGAGATCATGCTCAGTATAATTTCACGGCCTCAAAGTTTATCGCTGGGGATGGCGTAAGTCCTGGGGCTCTGCCGTTTACTGCTCAGCATAGCGACGGCTGCGACGACAGCCGTCAACAGCCGGGCGAAGGCGGGAATTGCGCGGCTGTTTTAGAGCTGTCACCGAGGTCACCCGTGCACTAGTTTTCATCTGACATGGCTGTTGACACGGACGAGCTGGAACGCGCATCCGCCGCCTGCTGACTGAACTGGCGAGACACGACACGGGACCAAAATATTGTATGGACCAATCGGCAAAGACCTACGCCGGAGAGGTCTGGGAGAGGAACGTTGTGGAATATTGAGCCCATGACCGGGGCACGTGCAATCTGTCGGTCGGCCTGGATCTCAGCAGCTGAGGCATGGACCCCAGAGCTGGTTGTACTGCTGGCCTCGGGGTTCAAAGCGGTGCCGTCCGGGACTGCTTGCCCGGGGCGGGGACGAATCGGACCAACGACTATGCCAGTTAATATGGAAACCAGCATTGTCTCGAATTCATAAGCAATTGAATGTTGAACTATAATGTTATGATAACGTGGTATTGTCAAATACACGTAAGGAATTGATCAGCGCCGCACTGCCTAAAAGTTGTACATAAGTTGTCCCACAGCGTAATAATTGTGAGTCATATGATAGCATGGTTTGTTTGAACACGTAAGGTTGTCTTAGAGAAGTGAAGTCGAAAAGCAAGTACTATCTAACGTCAGATGTCTAGGATTATGGAATTTCGGGTGTAAGCTGGACACCCTACCAGGAAGTGTAATTCCAACTTCTTTTTGCGATTTTCAGAAGCATTATTTACCACTCTTTTCAACTTTGATTTATTTCACTCCCTTTATTTTAATATACTAAAGCCCAGGAACAAAGTGAAACTGATCAAGTTTTTGTTTGATCAGCAAGGACGAGTAAACGTTCTTGAAAAAGTTTTTTTTAGGTGATTTCCACTTCTTTTTGCTGTAGTTTTTCAGTCTGAATTTTCCACTCTGCACCCTGGCTCTAATTCAGGTCCTAGGGACATGTCAAAACCGCCGTACTCGTACAAGTGAGTTTATCTTCAACACATAAGCTTTGCCATAGGACATCAGTCAGACAATGTCTGGAACTGCTTATTGGAGGCTATAATGGCACAGTTTCGCCGTATCAGTTCAGAAGAAGCTCGGACAGATCGTTTCCAGAAGCGAAGTTATTTGGCATCGCTTCCGCCAACAGCCTTAGGTGTTACCTGGCGACGCCGGTGGCGCTCAGCATACGGAGACGCAACGGTGGGCGGCTCGGTTTATAGCGACACTATCGTCGGCTCAGCGCCTCCACGAGTAATTCAAGTATTCTGGGAGGAACTTCTTTGTTGAATGCCGCTGTACATTTTGGATCCAAGCGCCAAGGAATTTCTTTGTGGCACTTGGTTTTGTTACTGATGACACACCCTATTACATACCATGGTGTAGATGCTATGACCTAGAAGTCAGCACGCCCTATTCTCAAATGTTAACCACAGCATGTGTACAGAGCGTGGCTTACCTTCTCGTGACCGTCCACCCTTCATTCACATCCAGTGGCGGATCTACAGTTGGGCAAAATGGGCAATTGCCCCCCTCAAACAGTCCGAAATCGGCAAAAAATGACACATTTCATGATATGGAAGGAAATCTAAGCAACTTTGACTAAGGAAAGTTTGCTTAAAATCAGCTATCAATGCATAAGCAAGCGAAATCCGATAAGTTTTCAGAATTGTGTGAGACTTTGTGAATTTCACCCCTCGAACTCCCGTTCTGGATCCGCCGCTGTTCACATAATTGCAGCATGCATTTCACCTACTCGGAAACGATGGTCGAATGTTCCGTGCCAAACATCCCAGTCTACATAACTGCATCCGCATGGATACAACGGGCTATGACGTAACTGATTCACCAACTCTACACGGACAAACACAACGCGAGTGCATCATTCATATAAGTACATTCAATCAAATCAATCCATACTCGGCCATCGGCACCAATCGCCTCTCCTCATGCCTCTAGCCTATAGCCACTCTGTATAGCAGTCCGTCAGAAGACCGTGACAAAACATCACCATGCGCTGCCGATGCCCCCCCCTATTTGCCCCTCCTCACTCCTGTCACTGTCAGGGCGCTCGGATTCATCTGGCATCATTACGACTTATAGTATTAATAACACTGCCCCCCCAGCCCCCACCCCCACCGCCCGCGGCGTTCCTAGTTGACGTTCCGGTTTCGTTCGTCGCTGTTTAGGATGTGCAGCGTCGTAGCGCGTGCCGCCGTGCCAGCGCCTTAGGTTATACTTAGCTCGTCGGCATCGACGGCGCTAGGTGGCGCACCGGTCGCGTCGGTCGCGTCGGGGACGGGACGCGCGCAAACGGTCGTCGAGGACGTACCATTGACGTCACGCGCCTGAATGTCGGTATACTGCCGGCTTCGCCATCAGAGACGGAGGGTAATTAAAAGGCCATTAATGGTTCAGTAAGATGCGATTATCGCGGCGGATATTGCAGATTAGATGGCTAATATCGGCCGGCTATAGCCGCGCCGTTTCCGGCGGTCACTGATAGCATTGCGTGCAGCGGCGGTGCGTCTTGTGCAGGTCAGCAGCCGGGTGCTATAGGAGGTATCAGCTGCCACTTGTGTTGGCTGTGTGAAGTTCAGCATGTGTTTCCAGACCCATGTGTTTTGTGAACATCAGACAGTTTAACGCTGGCCGTATATTCTGGGCTTGAGGTTTTCGGATGCACCTTGGAGGAGTATAGGACGAATGCCCTCATCCATGCATTGGATTTTATCATCCTATACTTAATTACAAATATATCCATGCACTGCATTGCTATTATCCTGTACTATATTACACAGCCTGTTACCCGAATGCATCATTACTTGTCATACTGACTAACTTGGTGTCTGCCATTGATCTGACTGACTGCTGCGTGAAGCCGACCGGAATCAATATCACATTAAATCCGGCGATCTGGTGCAGAGCTGATTCTGGCAGAATGCATCAAAGGCCCGTCACATAACAGGTTACCGGG
This sequence comes from Semibalanus balanoides, assembly GCA_014673585.1. Taxonomy (NCBI): domain Eukaryota; kingdom Metazoa; phylum Arthropoda; class Thecostraca; order Balanomorpha; family Balanidae; genus Semibalanus; species Semibalanus balanoides. Next base: position 60,622 of record VOPJ01008679.1, on the reverse strand, counting down.
CTCTTGCCAGCATTGTCCTCCAGCCAGTCTCTAATTGAACAAGTTCTGAGTAAAAAACAGGAACAGTAGAGGACGAGTCTTGTTAAAATGCCTTTCGTAGTCTTTGCAGAGCTTGTGTGCATTCGGTAAAGCAACTTCATTGCCATTTGATAACAGTATAAAGTCATAAGTCACTTGAAGTTACGATACATTAAAGGGACACTGTGTGGAGATGAGGAACAATAACGGCACATACTCACTTGAGAGATGTCGATGCATCGTTTTGAATTCCAGTTAACTGCTCTTTTCTTATATAATTTTGTTGTCACTGTCAGACATCGGCAGTACTGTGATAAAAACGTCACGGTATGTGAAAGTACGCCTAGCCTTTACCCGTTACAATGTCACCGACGCTGGTGAAAAAGTGTGTCATTTGCTATCGTGTTCAGCTCTTCCTGAAAGCAAGGAAAACTGACCGTCCTTGTCTAGCGGCAACGGTAGAATAAATAGCAATACCCAGAACCGTTCTTTTAACCCATTTGTACGATTTTATTTCAACTGTTGCCAACTTGACCGGCGACAAGTCGTGATCCTTTCTGGCCATTGTAGGGCTTACTTTAAATTGACGCTATCGGAGATTGTAGGATGGTCCTGGGCTGACGTAAGAAAATGTCCCTTTACCCATGATGATGGTGCTATCACCCATACTGTGAATGAATAAGTTGAAAAAGGGCTATTTATAAAGTGATATCATTTGATTATCGCTAGCTAACTTTGTTACGGCTTTACTGGCATCATATATATATATATATATTAATATGATATATATGTAGCTATATATATAAATATATATATAATATTACTATATAATATATAATATACTATATATATATATATATTCATTATATATACATATATATAATATATATATATATATATATATATATATATATCTTATATATATAATGCAAGATTTTTTCTTCCAGGAAGCATCATGTTACAAAATCGTTTTTTACCCTTCAGTTCATACTGCCAGCATCGCCTATTTTTGTTACGTCTGTACGCAGTACGTACAAACTGGAAATATTACATGGAGGTACGGTGCACGTCATCTTATGCTGGGTGATATGCTGCTAGGCATCGCAACGTCCTGCTGCCTTTCTTTTTGCGGCCGACATAACTGTCCTCCGCAAGCGCACTTATCGAAGCTGACTCGGGCTTTCCGCTGCCCCAGCTCTGGTCACGCCTTGCTGTTTGATCCCGGTATTTTGAAATCCACGCGACTTCTCTCCAAAACAACCTCGTCTATGGGTTTTTTTTTCTTATAAATCTTGGTCGAATGTTCTGTATGAATGGCTTTCCCGGGTCAGGCCCGCGTAAGCAGAGCCTGTTGCGCTGGTCCTGACCTCATCCACCCGATCGCGTCAATTCCTGTACGGCCGGCAGACCATTTAGAGACGAAGTTTTACGTGCCCACATACTGGACACGGTCCGCCCCGTCGCTGACGTCACCTGGCCTTGAGTGCCGATACCGCTTGCCACCGGCCGCAGGCCATCCCAGTCAGGAGCAAATAGCGAGCCGCCGAAGCGATGAACCAGGCTGCACTACTGAATAGGTCAGAAGACCCAGCGCTCTCCACTGAAGCTACGGGGCGGACATGTTAACACAATGTTTCCCAGCATCGGCCATCGGTCATCACTACACTCCGCTTCAAACCTCAGCCACTTGAGTTTCTCCCCAGCGTCTCAGTCCACGCACTCTCTACCAATGCAGCTTGATATAGGTCGTGCTTGCCCTGTGGCGGCGCAGCAGGCTATGATGGCTACGTGACTTTTACCTGGCCGCTGCAACCTGCACTGCTGTGGTCGGACCCTGTGAGGAGACCCACTGTGCCGCCGTATGTTCGGACCCTGTGAGACCCACTGCCGCCGTACCGCCCCCGAGGTATTGTTCGGCAATAGAGGAACTGTTCGGCAATACCTGATCAGCTGCTGCTGCAGCTGGTTGCCGCTTGCCTAGTGCCGAGAGCTGGTGGCTGGCCCATGTGTCATACCGCTCGTGTGCTGCGTCCGAACGAGCGTTCGAGAACTCTCGTCTCTTGGAATTCCGCTCCACCGTAATCATCCCAGCCTACCGCACAGATGCGCGTCGTAATCCTCAGCAGCTTACCGCACAGATGCGCGTGTATGGCAGTCGAGGTCATCCGTTCAATGGTTGGGCACTTGTGTTCGGTTGAAAGGCCGGGAGACGTGTGTATTTCCCCCTACCGCCGCCTCACCGCCCGACCTGGCCCTCACCACCCGGTGGCGCCTAACACCTCTGGTCCTCACCGACCATCTACCCACCCGCCTCACCGGCCCTTACGCCGCTCAACCGCGCTCCGCTACCCTACGCCCCAACGCCGCTATCACGCCTTCACCGTCCCTACCGCCCCTCACTCTCATCGGCTCTAGTCCATCGCCTAAACCGCCGTCACCGGCACTTACCGCCGCTTTTACCCGCGCTACATCGCCCTACCAACGCCCTACGTCACGGCCTACCACGCCCTACCACCGCCGTCACCGCCCTATATTCCACGCCACCGCCTCAACCGCCCTACCGCCGCCCACGTCGCCCGCTACCACCGCCTCAACCGGCCGCCAACCGCCTACACCATGGCCTCCACGTCCCTACCACCGCCTCCCAAAGCCCTAACACCGCCCTCACCGCCTCTACGCCCTCCAATACGCCCTACCACCGCCCTAACTCACCGTCACCGCCCTAGCCACCGCCCGCACCGCCCTCAACCGGCCCTACTGCCGCCACCGCCCTTACCACCGCCTCACCCGCCCTAACCCGGGCCGCTCACCGCCCTCCGACGCCCCAGCCCTACCACCGTGCCTCACCGCCTTCCGGGCCGCTCATCGCCGCTCACCGGCAACGAATCAACCCAGCTGTTGGCCTCGTCCTTTCCCCTTCTGCTGCGAAGGTCAAAGATCGGATCGCCACGCGGCCCCATATCTTACCCCGAGAGATCCCTAGACTTGCGATTCGGCCCAGCCTCGCGGTTCCCCTCCACAGCCTCGTGCAGCGAGGCAGCGAGTCCAAGGGCAGCGATGCAGGTGCAGGTGCAGCGTTCGCTTTTCACCGCTCCCGTTCTCGCTCGTCCGTGCCGGCCAGCCCGGCCGCCGGGGATGACCGGCACGGCTTTAGTGACGTCACTGTGGACCCACGTGGAGCCGGTGACGTCACCACCTGAGCTCGGCACCGTCCAGCTGCCGTATGTTTGCAATGTTCAGCGTATCGGCTGACTAGGCTGTTCGCAGAACCCGGACCGCCGCCCGCGCGATCGGCCGCAAAACGTGGGACCCGGTGAGGCACGAAAACAGAGACGGCAGTTCCACTAAGTCGTCGACACTCATGGGATTTGTGGTTTTGATGTCGGCAAGTCTTTGTGGACGAGAGGAAAACTTGTCATCTGTAGGGTTAGCCCTCGTCTGGTGCGCAGGCCAACGCAATCGCAAACATTCCAAAGATTTCGACTGACGGACTTCTTGCAGCCAGATCGTCACTCCTAAGCTGGGCTGCTGAGCAGGGGGCAGTCGTCGTGACCTTTCGGAAGCTCGCGGCGCCCAAACAGACCGTGCCAGCGCTGGGCGGCGCGGCGGCGTCCGTAAACCGACTGACGGCGAATTGGACCAGGGCGGCCCCGAACGTAACTGAGACGGCTGCGAGCCCGCTACCCGCCATTCACCCGGAGCGAACCCCATCCAATGCGAGCATCGTCTGCAGGCTTCGGGACTCAATTGAAAGACGAGGTCGTAAGAGGGAGTGTAAGGGACTCGGAGTTTGGTTCTCTGCCGGTACTATCGAGCGGAGCAGACAGCAGCTGAGTGTTGGAGGCTGAAACGGTGCCGACCCTGGCTGAAACTGCGCCAGCTCCGGCGGAAACTTGCGCTGTCTTCAGGAGCCGACTCATAAAGCAGAATCGGGATGCTGCAAATATTGTAGTTTTCCTAATCTGAACATAAAACTAGCAAATTAGAAGAAAACTAAATGGTTTTGCTTGCCTGGTCGGATATTTACCTTGTATGTTCTTTATATCTGTTCTATTAAACTTTGTCTTCCTCATCATGACATCACAATATGCGTACACTCGTCGATTCTGTTTTGTGAACAGTCCTCTGTTTGGCATCTTCGCACCGGTTGCGGCAGCGACACGCAGCAGTTCGCAATTTCCTCGTTCCGTCAGCGACACTTCTTAAAGTCTCCCGGCGTCCAAACTTGGCCGTGCGACGCTGGTGTGGGACTGTAGGACCCGGGACCTGTGGGACTGTGGGACTGTGGGACTGTGGGACTGTGGGACCCGGCACCGGCCGTCCCACACCACCCGAACCTCACCAACTCACTGAGCTGAACTGCAACTCAGTGCAGTTCAGCTCAGAACTCAGAACTGTAGCCCAACCGCGACGAGACGCCTTCTGAGGCCTAACCCGCTATTGACTGGGGGGGGGGGGCGTTTAACGCCCCCTGACGTTCTTTCGTTATAACTAAAATCGATTCTCGCTATCAACGTGAAACTTCGGGTACCTTATTCTACATCAATTTCACGCCTTGTGTGAGAAAATAAAGCAATTTCGTCGATACCTTTTTAAGATGTACCGAATTTAGTGACGTCGTTAAACACGAGTTTTACACATAAATCAGTTAAACTTTAATAGACCGTATAAAGGCAATATAATACACAAAATGCAATAAAAAGCAGATGCATGTTGCAAATAATAAGGGCTACAAAATAGTTCCCTCTGACTTGTTAAATTTTTGTCTTTTGACCCCCAAATTTAACAAATACAAATAAATTACTTCCAAATCAAAATGATCAGAGATATTGAAAAAAGGAAGTTATATCAGCAACCAACTACCATGCCGAATTTCAAAAATAATATCATCATTTTCTAATGAGTGATCGCTTTTACAATACTGGTAACTCATGACGTTTTATTTTGAACTTGCTTTTTTGGCCTTTATTGACAAGATACAGACAAACATATGTCAGCACTGCATTTCTGAGACAAAATTGGTCTAATTACATGTGACATGACTTTCTGGTTTATATTTATCAATTTCCAAATTTTACATTTTTTACCTAACTTTGACCTTAGCCTGACATTTACTTCATATACATGAGGTCTGGTGGTCAAATGAGTATCGCTATCGCTTTCCATGCGTAAAGTGATCCATGAAACATGTGTTGCATGGCTTTCGTATATATTTTGTGTACAGTGACCTTTTGTGACCTGACCTTGACCTTTGATCTTGCCAATTATCTCACTTTTGATCATGCGGGATGTGTACCATACGTTTAAGAGCATTTTGGGTGATCATGGTCGCAACCGAAGGCTTTGGATGGAAAGTATGGCCCATTAACTAAAATACCTTGATTTGACCTCTGACCTGACCGTGACCTGACATTTGACCTGAATTTGCCATTTTAGAGCATGCTTTAGATTTGTCTCATTGAGCGCTTTCGAATGCCGTCTGTGCGTCTCGCTGCGATCATTGGTTCGGAAGATAACCAGGGGGCGTTTAACGCCCCCCCCAGTCAATGGTGCTCTGATCAGTCCCCAGTCAATGCCGGCCTAACGGTGACCCACTCCAAGGGCTGTATGCTGCATACACAAGCCACTCTTCAGAGCTCCTTACTGATGGGTGGGTCTGATGATGTTCAGCTTTCAACTGAGTCAGGGAGAGCGGTACCGACCACTGCAGAGGGTGGAGTGCCTGCTTCCGGTCCCCAAATGGCAGTTCACGTGGCAGCATCCCATCCTTCAGGGCCACAAATGGGGACCGGGTGCGGTGATCGTCGGAGATGAAGCGATGGCCGACATCCTGGCGATGGAGTTCATATAGGGTCGGCTGGACCCCGGCCCGTGCCTCGTCGCTGTGACATGGGAGTTTGATTAATACGTCATTAACTTGCTTCTCCTTATTTACTTTCGTTGTTTTGTATTTAGTTAAGTTGAGCAGGTGTATGCTCTTACTTACCCAACACAGGACCCCCTTCCCAACATTAATCCTGCTGCAGTTCCCTGCAGATTTCAACAACTTTGACTGGGCCGTAATAGCCACTTGTGGAAATGACCTAATAAATACATGCATACATGAATCTCATCTCCCCCATGGGTCTGCATCCACCCACATGGGCCTCATCCAATCTGACCCACATGGATCCTCCCCACTGACCCACATATTAGCAGCACAATCGATCTTGAGCAGCGGCATGTTTTTCGGCGGGCCATGCCGCGGCGGCGGCGGCCCGGCCGGGCGCCCATCTCAGCCCCGTGTTGGCAGCCGCCGGCGCACGCGCACTGCCAGCTCGTCCTCGTCTCATCGATCGCGACGCGAGCCGGCCGCGGCGGGCGAGTCGCAGTTGGGAGTCGGCCGAGTCGGCGCTGATCGCTGACCTGAGCTGGCCGCTGAACGGTGCAGGTGGTGCAGTGTGAAGGGCTGCGCGCAGTGCCACAATGAGCCATAGGACAATCCTACGCAGCACGCACAAGACGCCCAGCTAGGCTGAAGCGGCAGAGGAGGAGGAGGGAGAGAGACAGAGGAGAGAGAGGAGAGTAGCAGGAGCAGGTGAGTCGCGATGGCGGCGCTGGCTTGAGGTGTGCCATCGCTGTGGTGTGGAGGCCCCGTGGCTGGGCCCAGAGAGGTCGCGATGGCGGCGCTGGCTGAGGTGTGCCATCGCTGTGGTGTGGAGGCCCCGTGGCCGGGCCCAGGGAGGTCGCGATGGCAGCGCTGGCTGAGGTGTGCCATCACTGTGGTGCGGAGGCCCCGTGGCCGGGCCCAGAGAGGTCACGAGGCGCGGGAGTTGTGTTTCATGCGCGATGGAATGTTGTGACGTAAGAGGGAATCCTTAGAGTCGTGGTATTGATGTCGTCAGCTGGTTAGTGATTCGTAAGCAATGGAAGCTGTCTGGCTTAGAAATACCAAGGCAGAGCTGCCAGCGGTTGCGAATTGGCATGGTAGATTTCAACAACAGCTCTTGGATATTCGCCAATCAGAAGCTTTTATTATCTTAGTGACAGGGAAAAGCTTTAATGCGTAGTCGACTGACTTGGACTGAAATATGTTCCTCAGGCGACTTAAGTTTGAATTACTTCTCACTTATTTGTCAAAGTAACAAATTTGTCGTACCATGCACGCCATTAGATCGAACTGACGTGCACAGGTCTTCGAGCGCCTGAAGACTTAATGTCATCACAGCTCACTCGCAGTCACAAGTTCTGCACTTTGGTCGTGACGTCACAATTCCTGGAACAGTCCTCTCTCGGGAGAAGTTTCTCCGCTGTGTGGCACCTGGGACATTCCTCCTGACCTCTCATACTACAGCAGCTGAAACGTTCCGCGAACTCCCGTGCCTTCCCAATCACCCGCACGCCCCTCCCCCTCTCCCCTTCCGCACACACGCGCCGAATACGCTCCGCTCGCAGATCTGGTGGTGTCTGGAACGGGAATAACCGAGCTCGCAGTTGGCGCGTTCCACCTGCCACCGGCGGGCACTGACCGTCCTTGACGGGGCCTTGCACCGCCGCTGCAGCCTCGGCGCCCTCCGCGCGTCTGTGCAGTAACGCCGCTAGCAGTTCGGCGATCGCGTCCAGTCGGTGGCATCCGCTGCACTGCACTGTCTGCAAATCGGCTCAGATTAGGTCGGCGGGTGGCGGTCTCTAGTCCCTACCCGCCACCGCCGCCGCCACCGCCACCGCCGTCGCTGCGAGTGCGGCGGCGGCGGCTGAGCCGTCAGCTGACTGACAGGTCGGCGGCGGCGGCGGCGGTTACCCCGGTGGCGGCGGTGGTCGACAGATTCCCCACGACTCGCAACGATCGGCTCCGGGGCGCAGCGGAGGCCGGAGGGTGCCCGGACGGTGCGCCGGTCTGCCGTGTTGCAGGGCCGGCTCTCTGCAGGGCTGGGGTCCCAGAGGGTCCGCTTTGTAGGGGATGACGCTCCAGGAGATCGGCAGAATTGGCGAGGCGGTCGGCGGCGGCGGCGGCGGCGGCGGCAGTCAGGTACCGCTGATGTTGGCCCTAGCTGGGTGTATATTCAGCTGGTAACAGCGCCGTGCCGCGCCGCTGAGCTCAGGCAGATCGCCGGGCCGGTCTCCGGTGGCTGGACACGTGACACCGGTGTGACTACGTGGCACCGGAGTGACGATCACCGGTGCGTCTCTTCCGGGGACGACCCGTGCCCCGGTTGTGGCAGAGCTCGGTGGTGGCACTGCTTCCTGCGCCGTCCGGGAACGTTCCCACGTCCGGAGTCATCGGCACGGTGCCAAGTCATCCTCCGATGATGGAGTTGGACAGAGTCATCGAGAGAAGCGGTCTGTCAAAGTAGGGTGCTGCGAGGATGGCTAATTGTCAGAGGCTTTTGGAGGCCGATTAGGCGGCGAGAGGCTGGCTCATTGCCGCGGAGGCCAAATCTATATCTGACGACGTCGCAAATGCTCGGAGAGTTCCTGGGAACCGGAGCAGGTTATTTTCGGAATGAAGCAGCTGACCGTTGGGGATAAAATTTGTAGTCTCCAATCTCGCGGCTGGACATGAACGGAAGCCAGACAACCGCTGCTGGACACTTTGCAGTAACTCGCCGCGCGTCACGTGGTGTTATTTTACAGTCTGAGAAGGTGCTCCCTGCACTCCCTGCTCTTTCTGGCTGAATCCTGGATGTAGTTTACGTAGCGGCTTGCAATATCTGGTCATGCCATGCCTGACGGGAGTCGCCACTGCCCTGTACGGTTCATTTGCTTTACAAACACTCAACGCAAACAAATCGGCGCTGTTTGTAGTGTTGGTCCGGTGCCGTTGCTCGTACTAGAGGAAATGACACCGGATAAGTCGTAACGGTTTACAGCAGCCCAGGGTGTGCGACCTGATGCACTTGCTGATGCGCCATTGAGGACGTTCCGTCAGTCAGTGCCGCTCCTTCAGTCAGTTCCTTCAGTCAGTGCCGCTCCTTCAGTCAGTTCCTTCAGTCAGTGCCGCCTAACACAGCTTCTGTGTAAACGGAAGGACATAAAGCAAGCAAGCATTGTGGTGCCATCTTGTGCAAAGCGACAATATGAACACATACAGCCGATGCTAAAAAGATTCCCATCCTTGCATGTAATGTCTCTCCGCCCTGAGAGACATTACATCGTTATGCTCTTATCCTACATCACACGAACTGTGATGTCTCCACTGCACTCGGCATCCAGTCCCGGGAGACACAGAGAAGAGGCATTTCTGTGTAGTCAGGTGACGGCAACTGTTTTTCCCGCCGAAGAGTGCTTCAGCATATCGATCCCAGTCAGCCGAACAGAAAGCTCAGCTGCAGCTGGCTGGTCTTGTTGCACTACGCGGGATCGATCAACTACGAAGTCTTTCGCTTGGTATTTTACATTAGACACTGCGCATTTGTTGTATTAAGTCGTTAGCAGCCTGCTCGTAGTTACGTTGAAACGAAATTCATTACAATAGATAGGCGTTTAATTTACCTGAATTAAATGTCGGCGGGCTCATCGAGTTAACCCGTAAATCGCAAACCACACCCCCAACGTGCGTTTCGACATTTCCGGTGAAATCATATACACCAGCAGGTGTGTAATGCCACCATGTGGCGCCGTCGACTCACCCGCCCCTCCCCTGTCGGGTCACCCCGCGTACCGGTACTATGACGATTGACGATGACTCGCCCTACGGCCACACAATTCCGGGAGCCGCCTGCTGCCGTGGCGCCGCCCGCCGCCGTCCGCCGCCCGCCGCCCGCCGCCCGCCGCCCGCCGCCCGCCGCCCGCCGCCCGCCGCCTGCTGTCTGCTGTCTGCCGGACGGTCGAGCTGTTTGCGGGAGAGATTTCGAGGCGACTCACGACCGTGCCTGGCTGACTCACGGACGGTTTCCGCTCGGACCACGTGCGACCCGCGTGTCGGCCACGCGGCGGACGAGGCGAGACGAGGCGCCGTGTCGAGCACGACAGGTCTGAGATGTGCGTGTGACGTCAGCGTCCACGTCACGGCGTCCGCGTCTGTTGGTCTCAAGTCTCAACAGTGAGCACTCAGCACTGGCGATCCAGGGGGGGGGTAGGAGAAAAAAAAAACGACCCATTCCACGCTCGACAGGGGGCGGCAATAGAAATTAGCCCCCCCCCCAATCCACTGAAACTGGTGATGGAAAATAGGTACCTACTGACTGCGGAAACTTCTTGCGGAACAATCATAGTTATGTCACGGAGAAAGGATATGCAGGTGACACTCCAACGCTTTTGGCGACCGCATGGCTTGTATAGAAGCCAAAAAGGAAAAGACGCAGCGATAATCTACTAGATGCTAGATGCTATTTGTTCAGCTAGAGGCTATTTCAAATAGCACATATATTATATATTTAAATCAACAGAAAGTAAGCTAACATCACATTTAAACGTATGAATGGTTCTTATAGGGTCCCGGGCTGAAGCAGGGACCCAAGCAAAATTCGCGCAAAATTCGCAAAATTCGCGCTGTTGATTGTAAATAAATTACCGGCCATTAGGAGCAAACGGCGCGAAATAGCCATGTGTCGTATTGATGACGATAACATATACCGGCTTTATCTTGCTTTTGAGTGCACTAAATACGGCGAAAAATCGTATTTTTGGTATAGGTATTACGTATTAGGTAAGTTATAAATTTGCACTAAAAAAATGTGATGTGCTCACGGCCTTTTATGGCGACGATGGGGCCCACCTCTGACACTCGATTTTGGCAAGCCAACGTTGAGTCGTAGACGACACTAGTGCTGTCCGAAAAAAGACTGCACCGACGTCCTGCAAGCAAAGTCTGGTTAATCGTTCGACGTAACGGCAGAGCTTTGTGTTTCAATGCATGCTGTGATAGAGTAGAAGGTGTACTGAACTAGAAACGATAGTGTTGCCGTGTTATGCATTCTTGAAAGTAAAACAGGAAATTAAACTACTATCCGCCCCGCGTTGTCTGAACGGTACAATACAGCGTGGCTTCTCTGAATATCTGCTTCTCGGTGCTCTGCAGCTCACACTCACAAGGCTAAATGTTTGCCCCTCGCTTACTGTACCTACAATGTTTTGTGCCAAGCACAATGTTCACTGTTGAGCTCATGCACAATGAGCATTGTGAATGTGCCTCTGCGGGCCGTCGCAGTTGATTGCTGCGGCAGCGGAGAACCTCGCCCGCCAAGGTGTTACTGACATGAACTGCTCAGCACGATCTAATTGTCGCTTATGTCAGTCTTTTCTTATATTGAGTCCGCTGAGAGGAAATCCTATCTCCTCCTTATAGCAGAATATTCCTCGCCTAACCCTATCACATGCATTGCATACACATTGCACACACATTGCATACACCAAAAATCCACACAAGGGAGTTTTTCAGCTCCTCCAGCGATGTAGTCCCTCATCTGCCCTGATTCGATTTTCATTCTCTATCGATCTTCTCTGGCGCTGCGTCGTCGGCCGAAGGTTCAGGATAGTTGTTTGCTGATGGCTCGGGAGTGGCTTCGTCTTCGGTTTCGCCCGGGCCTTGTCTCTCGGGCCCGAAATAACGTCGGCCGGTCGGACGCGGCGTATGGAGCTGGGCCATGCCAGTGAGGGAGGAGCATGAGTATGGAGGACTGTGTTGAAGGCAGTGCTGCAGTATGATGACACGTGATGACAGAGAGACTCATTAGGATGGTGCTGAGAATGTTGACAGGCTATAGATGTGGCATGTGCATGGCATGGCATGGAGTTTATATGTGACATGTGCTTATCGATTAATTGGAATAGTGACTGGTATTTTAGTATCATATTATCTTTGTTTTGCATTTGAACAGCATTATATATTTAGCATCTCTAGAAATAACTATGTGATTTATGATGTATAGAGAATGTTTTTTAACAAGGGTTAGAACACATTTTGAAATTGAAATTAATTACATTTTCACATTTAGCATTGTGCACTCGAAGTTCCAGGGAAGGCAAATGAAACAGGTGACTTTAGAGACGGACATTTTACTGATACTGGAAGCAAAGGAACCTTGACCTTTTCCATTGTTGCAAGCTGTATATCTCATCTATATAGCTAAGGTTTCCATCAACATTTACGTTAACAGTTCAACCTTGAGTTTGTCATGAAGACCTAACTGCAATTATAAACGTTCAAAGAACTTGCTCATCCTAGATGTTGCGAGTTAATCCTTCCTGGTTATTTTTTTCGGCGTTTCACGTTGTATGTTTTTATCATCGTGCATGGTACGAAATCAACTCGTGTCTGCTGGGTCTATATTCGCATGTGAATTATCAGCGCCCGTATCAAGTAATGTGTCCCTTTCGTTGGTTGCGTGCAAAGCACAGATTATGCAATCTAGGCGAGCACATGTCAATCTGTTGTCATTACTAGGTATTTTAATGGTTTTCTCTTGTCAAACCAAAGGCCGCTTGACGACCCAAATGGTTCTCCAGTTGGCAGTTTTTACGATAACGACAAAAATAAATATAAAAAAGGCTTGCTGTGATATGTATACTTTGACACTTTCCCCACAAACACCTATAGCTAACACACTTGTGCAATTTGCATGATAACGCTCAGCATTTTGTAACGGTTGGTGTGTTTGCAATGTGTCACAATCGATATCATCTGAGAGATCGACTGTGCTCCTCGCGTGCTCCTTCCTGTGCTCCTCACGTGGAAGTAAACATCCACAAAATAAAGACGTGAAGCTGGGATTTTAAACGAAAAAATGAAAACTTGCATCCGGATGGCATCCAGCGGCTAACTTAAACAACCTTGATTAAAAAAGAAGGGTTAAATGGACGCTCAAGATATTCAAAACTTGTTATTCCAGTCGTGCAGTCAATAACAAACGCATGCAAAGCCGACGCGAGCAGTAAGAACAGCCAGCTCCCACAGCGAACTTTGCACTATGCAACGCCTGATCACGCTGCCTTCCTCCCGGCACTATGTGACAACGAGCGCGGGCCCTGGCGACAGGAGTAAGACATGAAATCGAACAGCTTGTGAGAGTGCTGGCCGGTTAGGAGCGCCCCGGATAGGAGTTCAGAGTGTGACCTTCACGTGAGGCAAGGCGGCTGAGTCGCCACCAGCACCCAGTACAGACAAATGTTTATCCCCGCTCGGCTTAGCTAAGTGGTCTACGGGTCCGGTTGGGAATCCACATTGTTCTCAGGAGTTACATCATTCTCCTGTGCTCACTGTAAGCTCATTCTCCTGTGCTCACTGTGAGCTCGTTCGCTCACCCTCTCGCCTGTAGCGCTCTCGTTCCGATGACAGAGGTGTTCGGTTGGTCGAAAGGTGACGGGCAAAAAGTGCACAAGTGTTCAGGAACTGCGGAAAGCTCTGGGCTGCTACCGAACAGCACTGGTCTACACTTGCGAGAGACATCGGATCTCATCCCTAGTCTAGATGTACGACTATATTTTTTAGAGATAAGCTTATATGCGTCTGTATCGTAGTCAGACTGGTACGTTGCATAATGAAAACAAAACTGTTCTTGCTACCTCTTCGGCAATTTATATAGTTGCAAATCCCAATTAAATAGGTTGAATAGTTACATAAATTATTCAAAGCTGCTGCGAGGAACATGATTAGCGTTAACAATACCATATTTATAAAATACCAATACCAATAGGTGGCCGAAATATCAATAAACAAGTAATTTTTTTAGGTTTTATTTTCATAAATATAAACGAGGATAAGGTCAATGATCCCAAAGGTTGAATAGCCTTTACACGTTAAGTTACACGCGTTTCCTAGCCATGGTACACAAGTCCATTAAAGTCACGAGCCGAGAGAATCGTTTTAGCCACGACATGTTCGCATGTGGTGACAGTTATGACTGATAGGAGCGTGGGAAACGTGCAGAACTTTGACGGAAGCGAGACGAATTCAGCCTCGCTGCCCAACTTATCGCGGTGCGACCTGGCGTGGCCCGTGTCGGGTCGGTGGCAGATGTAAGATAAGTCGCTTCAGTTGGGTCGTGCACTCCCGTCGCGCCGGCCCCACCAGAGGGACCGTCGTCTGCCATGTCACCCTCGGTCACCACGTGTCTCCCGAGCGTGCCCAGATCCGGCCCCTACCGCCGCCATGTGCGCGCAGAACAGCCCGCCGAACCAGGGGTGAGTCGGGTACCGCCAGTGGACCAACTTACTCAGCTCAATTCAGCTCAGCAGACTGAGTTTTCAACACTGCGTGTTGCCTTGGTTGTTCTATGTTGTTTACCGAGAGAAATTAATTTCAGGATATGTTACGAATTGTCTATCCTGTTGCTTTTAATGAAATCAGAGTCGAGGAGACTTCATTTAGTGTTCGGAAAGGATTCGATTTGCATTGAACGTTCTCTTTGAACTTTAACGTGTCTTACTTGTCCTTCAGTCTGTTGCTGTAAAAAGGCAGTATTTTTGTATAAGGCACACCAGCTGCATTTTCCCGGGAGTTGTTCCATATGGTGCAGGATCCCGTTTAGCAGGATGCATTTATTAGATAAGCCTTCTTCTGCGGCCAAAATAGCTCACTTGCATGCTGCCCTATCCTGAAGGTCATCATAATTATCATACCAATTCAGCCTTGCGCTTTTTTCTCGTCGTTGCTAAATGTTCGGTTCACTTATTTTTTGTCATCGCTGCTCGAGAATATCAGACTGTCGAATAAATTATCAGCAGCATGCAATATTGGATGTTGTCGATTACTACAGAAGCAATGTTATGTTTGTGCTTGTGGAATTTCGATAACGATAAGATTCGAATTTCATGGTATATCAGAATTTGTGCAAAACTCATACCTTATTTGTACATATCTTTGTGGTATTCATAGGTCATAATCCATAATTTTTACAATAGTGTTTCAAATGTTGCCGAAAAATAATATAATTATCATTTCATATCACAAAAAATATGGCGAGTAAAGATACATTTTGTATTGCTAATTAGTATTGCATAACACAACATATTCCGCGCTCATTCCGAATCATCAGATTTTCTTCATGAAACTGACTGACGAAATATTTAAGAACAATTGTTTTTGAGTCATTTACGATAACAATTCCTCGAATTCACAGCTTACGACAGCAGGCGAGGCTAGGAAAGCTTTCTATTTATATCCAGTTCCTCGAGCATGTAGGTATGTCTCCCCACAACAAACTGATCATACGCGTTCCGTCATTTCTGTCATATCGATTTATTTCTAGTATCTTTGACTGAGACATATATATTTATGTCCCAAAATTTCCCAACAATATGAATTTCCGACGGGAGGTCCGAACTAACGCATGTGCGCATCCAGGCAATGTCTGTTATTGCATTCCTCGTCCCGTAACTTGGCAGGTCGCCAACACCCGGCAACACCCCGCGAGCAGCCCGAGGAGGCTACAAAAGGGGGCTGCGGTTCCCCCGCGGGCAGCCCGAGGAGGCTACTAAAGGGGGCTGCGGTTGTCTGCGCGGTTCCTCTGTTTGGCTCCGGAGCCGCTTGACGTAGGACGCGGGTGTTTACCTGCATTCTATTGCCGGCCGGGGTCTCGTCAGGTCGCTGACCTTTAGAAGCTCGTGATGTGTCTGATGGCTCGTGTCCACCACCCCTCCCTCCCCCTTCCCAAGTCCAGCCAACCGGCAGCGCTGCCAGCCCGTGTATGTGCAGCCGGTGTATTATGTATCTTCCTTTTTAGTTTCTAAACCCATCTAATTTCACTTCTGTGTACATGAAGGACTGATACAAGGGAACATGTGGTTAACTACCTAAGTAGGGAAATTACCACAAATTCCCTTAAATCAGTCCTTTATGTACACATCAGTGAAATTAGATGAGTTTTAGAAACTAAAAAAGGGCAGATACATAAACGACCGACTGTACCTAAATGATGGCCACCGCGGTGGCTATCATTTAGGTGCACCGGTGCTGCTACACCGGTGCACCGGTGCTGTCTTGGTGTACCCAAATGGCATACCCATACGCTGATCAGATTCCGAGAAATAGTGACTGCATTAGGGGAGTAGTTTTCTATTCAGTTTGAAGGGTGTTTCAGCCCCCCAACTTTGACGAGAAAGTGGGTTAAATCCGGGGAGAAATATGTTCTAAGTGGATTTTGATGGTACTTTAAGCGATTTTTATCAGCTCAGCACCCCCAACTTTTTTTGGAAAAGCTACGCCCCTGGACTGCAGTTTTCACTTGTTCAGTACTCGTAGGGCAAGTGATATCCTGTTCTGTCGGAACACGATTTACGTGGATTTGATGGGGTGATTTATTGCTCAAGCTGTTTGCTGTGAAAACAATGTCCAGCCAGCAGCTTAAATGCTCTGATGTTCAGTACGACTTACGAGCTATGCGTCTAGTAAACTAACACTGTAACAATATACATAACCCATGCGAGTCAATGGGTCAGGCTAAATTGGTGTCTTGTTTATCCGGACGAGCCTGTTTCTATGAGCGTTTGGTGCTCCAGTAGGTAATAACCTTTGCAGCAGCCAGCACTCAGACTTATTGGTGCACAGACTCTGGCAGCAGTATCGGATGAGTGTCACACATATCTATGCGCAATTCACACGGCGTCACATAATTAATCCTGCAGCGGGTTCCGGCATTCTGGACGGCCCCTGAACTCAGTATCGCCATTAGCACAGGTCCAATTCAGTCCAGACCGGGAGTTCCACCTCAGCCACACGTGATAACCGTGACGTTATGATGCGTCACCTGTGTCACATCTCGTGACACCCTTAGCCTCACCTCCGTGTGACCGTCTGCTTGCCACATCACGAACGTCACGAATCACGGTCACGTGACCGGCTCGCCTATCCAGCGTCACGTCCTGTTCCTATGTCGACAACAGCGACCATTTCCCAGCCTGGACCGCCACTGTCGACAACAGCGACCATTCCCAGTCCTGGACCGGCGCTGTCAAACAGCGACCATTTCCCAGCCTGGACCGCCACTGTCGACGAACACGACCATTTCCCAGCCTGACCGCCACTGTCGACAACAGCGACCATTTCCACCTGGACCGCCACTGTCGACAACAGCGACATTTCCCAGCTGGACCCCGCTGTCGACAACAGCGAACCAATTTCCACCCTGGACCGCCACTGTCGACAACAGCGGACCATTTCCCGAGGCCTGGACGGCGCTTCACAAACAGCGACCATTTCCCACCCTGGACCGCGCGGTCGGACAACAGCGACCATTTTCCACCCTGGACCGCCACTGTCGACAAACAGCGCCATTTGCCCACCCTGACCGCACTGTCGACACAGGCGACCATTTCCACCTGGACCGCCACTGTCGACAACAGCGACCAATTTCCCAAGCCTGGACCCGCCTGTCGACAACGCGACCATTTCCACCCTGACCGCCACTGTCGACAAACAGCGAGCCATCCCAGCCTGGACCGCCACTAGTCGACAACAGCGACCATTTCCACCTGGACCGCCGCTGTCGACCAACAGCGACCATTTCCAGCCTGGAGCCGCCGCTGTCGACAACAGCGCACATTTTCCCCCTGGACCGCACTGTCGACAACAGCGACCATTTCCCAGCCTGGACCGCCACTGTCGACAACAGCGACCATTCCAGCCTGGACCGCCACTGTCGAGACACACAGCGACCATTCCCAGCCTGGACCGCCGCTGTCGACAACGCGACCTTTTCCCAAGCCTGGACCGCCGCTGTCGACAACAGCGACCATTTTCCAGCCTGACCGCCGCTGTCGACAACAGCGACATTTCCCAGCCTGGACCGCCGCTGTCACAACAGCGACCATTTCCCAGCCATGACGCGCTGTCGACAACACGACCATTTCCCAGCCTGGACGCCGCTGTCGAAACAGCGACCATTTCCCACCCTGGACCCGCCGCGTCGGACAACAGCGACCAATTCCCACCCTGGACCGCCGCTTTCGACAACAGCGACCATTTCCCAGCCTGGACGCCACTGTGACAACAGCGACCATTCCCACTGGACCGCCACTGTCGACAACAGCGAATCCATTTCCAGCCTGACCGCCGCTGTCGACAACACGACATTCCACCCTGGACCCGCCGCTGTCGACAACAGCGACCCATTTCCAGCCTGGACGCCAACTGTCGTACAACAGCGACCATTCCCAGCCTGGACCGCCGCTTGGGTACGAACAACAGCGACATTCCCAGCCTGACCGCCACTTGTCGACAAACAGCGGACCATTTCCCAGCCTGGACCGCCACTGTCGAAACAGCGACCATTTCCCACCCTGACCCCACTGTCGACAACAGCGACCATTTCCCAGCCTGACCGCCGCTGTCGACAACAGCGACCATTTCCCACCCTGGACCGCCGCTGTCGACAACAGCGACCATTTCCCATCCTGGACCGCCACTGTCCCACCCTCTGTCTGCAGGGGCCACCGACCGGGTGTGCCGGCCCCTGCACCCTCTGCCCGCCTTACTCCCGACCCCCTGTACCCCCTCCTAGCCCCCCTGTGTGACCAGCGGTCGTCACTGGCCGATCCGGTGTCGGTGCTCGGATTTCGGACGCTTTTCTCCCAGCGTTCCAGCAGCGCCATGCCGGCCAACACACGGCCGCCAGGCGCGGCTGCAGCGGCAGCGGCAGCGGCAGCGGCAGCGGCTGGAGGCCAGCTGTGCCTGGAAGGCAACATTACTCAACTCACTATCGGTGTAGTGCTGCTTCCTACTGGCCGGTCTCACTATCATGCCCCGGGAGCGTCAGCTTCCAGTGATTGGCGGGCTGTGCTGTAGGAGGCTGTGTGGTGTGTAGTGTGGAGCTGTGCAGTGGAGCGAGCGTGGGTCTGGGTGTGCGGTGGTGCGGCCTAAGGAATCGCACGGGCGTAGTGACTGCTGAAGAAGCTATTGCTGCTGTGAAGCCGCTGTAATCTGCCTTGAGGCTGATGTTGGCTTGAGGCCGATGTGACTTAGTGTGAGGCTGCAGAAGACTGTTGTGGGGCCCTTGCCGGCGGCAGCTTTGCCCGTCCCTCAGAAGCCTGGTGAGAATGCATGTCCGGATGAGAATACATGTCCGCTGTCGATCTCTAAGTGACTGTGAGCAGGTGCCAAGCCAGCTGACGGCGTCGTGTTGGCAGTCGTCGTTTGCTGTGAACATTGGCAGGATTTCTAGACCAGGTGATGTGCTCACAGAGAGCTCGATCAATGATAAGTGCGCCGTGAACTGTCTGCAGCTCGTCAGTCGACAACTTTGATGACTAATGCGGCCCTGTCTGGAGCTGTCCTGTCCCTGTTCCTCCGCAACCTTTCGGTGATGGACTCCTTGTCTGTCCCCGTGCCTGACCCCGTGCCTGACCCCGTGCCTGACCCTGTGCCTGACCCCGTGCCTTACCCGGTGCCTGACCCCGTGCCTGACCCCGTGCCTGACCCCGTGCCTGACCTCGTGCCTGACCCTGCGCCTGACCCCGTGCCTGACCGTCGTCTCTTCTCTCTTCAGGCCCTGGGCGATGGACAACGTGACGGAGAGTACCGATGAGCCGCCGAGGGATCCGGGGGCCGGCCGCGCCCACCACGGCTACACTGAAAAGGACTTCGATGGTGAGAGACCACAGCTGAGCAGGCCACATCAGCTGCAGTCAGCTGCAGGCTGCTGAATTCCACTGAAGCTGTCGGTGCTTGTTTCATGCCAACGATTTATTTGAAATGTTCCATTATTTTAAAAGCTTCCATCAACTTGTTAAGTACCACACTATTTTGGGACATAAATGAAACGTTTGGTCGCATCAAACGCATATTTGGTTTAATAAGTCGACGCAAAAAGGTATTTTCCCAAACCATAAATATTAGCGAAATTACATTGATTTTGAGTCGTGGTGTTTCATCGCACATATCAAGTAATCGTATCGATTGACATGCTTTACGCACGTGTATTTAGAAACACCGAAGAATGCTAAAGCATTGGCTTGATCGGTGGAAGTCTTTCGAGCTTAATCCTATTATTTAAGGAAAATAGTTTGTATTATACAACTAAATTAATAATCATCAGTCTTTTATCGACTCATCGTAAATGTTAGTGGTTCAGGCATGAGGCAGTTACAACCAGTTTTTCGAATTGAAGACAATGAGAGTGAATTACTTCATAATTCCTCCCCCCCCCCAATTTCGTTGCTACCTCTTATTATTAACATTTCCATTACTTCTACCCAAATCATGTCAGTCTTCATATTTCTTCTCGCATCAGACTCTCCTCAAACATAGTTGTATTATTGTTTACCGATTTAATTGATTTGCAATCCGTTGCGGTAGCTGCACTGGATTCACTGGCCAGCAGACCATGTGCGTCGAAAGTGGGGGGGGGGCTGCCATGGTCCCCCAACTACGGCAAACAGCAACGCGTCCTCCTACATTTTTCGGATTTTATCATTACGCCGTGAACGTTGCATGGAAAGAATCGACTTCAGAATGCCTACGCTCGCCCCCCCCAACACATACACACTCTCGGCTCGTGACGACGCCCCTGCAGCAGAGGTGACGTCATCGTTGATGATGACGTCACCCGACAGCAGGTCACTGACACGTTGTGGTCAGGATCTGCCACCGTGTTGCCTCTCAGAGCGACCTTGCGGCGAACGCCAGTCCCTGCGGCTGGTCCAACCGGCCTATCGACTTTCCGGGAGTTTTGGGAGAGAGCGGTTCATGGTTGTGATAGAGGGACACAGGCCTGTAACAGGAGTGGCGACGTTAGGAATCACATTTCTGGAACATACTGGCTCGGACTCAGTGATCCAAAGGCGGACCCAGGGGGCTAACGGGGCCATTGCCCCCTCAAGACTGTTCAAGGGGGCCAAATTATGTTTCCTCCCAAGACGTGAAGTATAATACATGGTATACCTACAATTGCTGACGGGTTGACAACGGGCTGATGACGTGCTCTACCCCTCCCCTGGTCAATTATT
This sequence comes from Semibalanus balanoides, assembly GCA_014673585.1. NCBI lineage: Eukaryota > Metazoa > Arthropoda > Thecostraca > Balanomorpha > Balanidae > Semibalanus > Semibalanus balanoides. The sequence goes on along the minus strand of VOPJ01008679.1, from coordinate 39,745 downwards.
TCTCGCTGACGGCTGACGGTCTGCTTCTTCTACCCGAATCATGTCAGCCTCCCCCCTTCGATCAACAACTTTTTGCTGACGGCTGAGGGCCCGCTACCCCCGCTCAACAACTTTATAAAAATACATCTTTGGATTAATCCCCCATTCCATGGCTGGATTCGCCCTTGCTGCGATTTGTAGGAGAGGGAGGGGATCTGTAGGAGAGGGAGGGGCACAGCTGTGGGAAAGCCGACTCAAGATGTTCTCCGCAGTCTTCTGCCGTGTACCCTGCCGCAAAAAATGCCGGACGTGAGGTCATGGTGGTGCCGACAGGCCGTGTTTTATGGCACTGTGCGGGGCAGAGCGGAAGCTCCTCTCTCCGACGGAAACCCATAAACCCGGACATCATCCTCTCGCACGCGGCCAGATAAAACTAATCTGAGACACGCTCCGGGTCCAACGTATAACGTCCTGTAAAACATGCACCGTACTCACACTGAGGCTGTGCCTGGCCGTGCCTACCCACAACTACCCGTGCCTGGCCGTGCCTATCCGTGCCTACCCGCGCCTGGCCGTGCCTTGCTGTACCTAGTCAGTGGTCGTGCAGGCCACCCCGTGCCTGCAGCCGTGCCAGCCTGTACTACACCCCGTACCTGCAGCCGTGCCAGCCTGTACTACACCCCGTGCCTGCAGCCGTGCCAGCCTGTACTACCCGTCTGATCCCAGCTGGGGCCGCTGAGCGGTCCGTGCCTGAGGCTCTTCTCATCCTTCTTGGAATGTCCGCGGGGATGATGACGGTGGGCTAAATTACCATGCGAACCGGGCTGATCCTGCTGGGTGACGGTAGGCGGCGCCGGAGTTGGACCCCCTTGATTTCCCGACTCGCAGGGGATGTCTCGATCCGGCCCGGTACCATTTTAACGCCCTCCGACGCCGGACACCTCGTCGTGGCCTTGTCGTGTTTTTGTCGGTCTGTCGCTAGGTTCGTGGACCCATTGCAGGTTCGCTGACCGTGCGGCAATCAGCTGACCTCGCTGCGATCAGCTCAACACGGCCGAGGTGGGCGCGCGAGCGACAGAGGTGAACAGACCATGCGCGGGGCCCGGTGCCAGGCACCAACACCTGACCGGGTGAACCGGCCGGGTGAACTTCTGGCATTAACGGATGAACGGCCGGGTGTGGGGACTGGGGAGGGAGGGATGCGGGGTCGCCCAGGATCTAGGATGTCACGATGTGCCACCACATGGCTGTCGGGAGATTTGGGGACGCGCTATGGCACCGGGTGCACTTAGCTGGTCCAAGTCTATCGGGTATACCGTGTCCAGATATATCGGGTATACCGTGTCCAGGTATATTGGGTATACCGTGTCTCCAGGTATATCGGGTATACCGTCTCCAGGTATATCGGGCACGTACAACTTTCGTCTCTAAATTCTGCCGGACAACAGGAATTGTACGATATGAGATGAGGTCAGGACTTGCGCAACAAGCTGTGCTTAGCACGGGTTCTGACCTCGAAAAGCCATCCATACAAAACATTCGGACTAAATTTATAAAATTAAAAAAAGGCTGAGTGTTACCACTCACCACCAATATTGCTGAAACTCGCCAGCACCCCGGTGGTATTCCGTGAGGGGCAGATAGAGGGTACACCAATGGTTGATACGGTCTACTTTTAGCTGATGAGTGACGGGTGTTTGTAATTTGCGATATGGCGCAAAGCTACGACGAGCGTCGTTTGAAGTATGACGTTCCTAAGTATGATGAGTCCCTGAGTATGAGTTACTGCTGAACTCCACTTACATCGATTACGATTGATTGGACTCGATTTCAACGTAAACAGATCCTTTTATCATCTTTATTGAGTGTCCTGTCACGTTCCGGCCCGGGCCAGATAATCCAGTCAACCGGCCTCGGAGAATCGCTCCCAGTGGTCAGCTTATTAACCGGTCACTGAGTGGCAACCGGCCCTGAAATGGCTCGGCTATGTGTGTGTGTGTGGGGGGGGGATTGTTGCACGTGCATTGCATGTGACCACGGCGTGATGGACTGGAGGTGAGCGTTGACTCACGGTAGGCGTGGCGCACGATAGGCGAGCAGTGACGTGCAGTGGAGGCGATCGGCTTATGGCCGGGTACGGGGTTAACATGGGTAGAAGCTTCATGGGTAAGCGTTGCATTGACAGACATTGCATGCGTCCCGAACCCGGCAGGGCGAGGGTTTAGCCTGACAGGTTGATTGCATTGCCGCGTCCGGGGTACACTCGGGCTGTGCCAGTAAAGGTGTCGGGGTCGGGGCTATCGCCGCCGCCAGCGGTCGATGTGACGGGCTGAGCCGGTCCCTGTGTCGGTCAGTGGGTCAAAGACATCAACTGATTGTCAGGGACACTCGTTATGGCGGCTTGATGAGTGTGCTGGCCGCCCCTGGGACGTAGCCAATGCCACTGTTGCTGAGGAGTGGGCAGAGAGGCAACGGCGATTGGCTGGCTCGTCAGTCGTGGGCTTACTGGCGCTGAAAGTGGCCCGGGGAGTGAATCGAAATGGCCAAAGGGACAGTCGTTGCAATGACTGAATCATGTTTATTTAGTATTGCGTACAGCTGACAGCGTCAAAGGGTTATAAAGGTTATGGGCCATGAAGTTGTGTCAATGGACAATGACCAACACCAAGCGAAAGTCAAGCTATTCATATTTCATACCAGTGTAGGTCAATCGAGTGAAAATCACTTTGCAGGCAATGCAGTCTTATAAAGCAGTTGTAAAGTAATGTTGTTAAGTTCAACAGATGAGTTAACCGGTGAACGGGTGAATGGGTGAATCATCCTCTAGTATTTCTCTATTTATAGCTCTGTACTTTCTTGCATAGTTGTTACTTTTGTATTCCCCTCTTAAACGTCAACCGAACTTCCCCATATCATCCGTATGCTAAGACATACAGCTTAGACAGACCTGCTAAGCCGGTGCTGGCTGTTCGCCGACAAGCCGCATGTCCAGCTGTGTGCGTCCCGCGTCTATCAGTGGCGTCACCCTAGGCTTAAGTCAGCCACCATTACCGGATAGTGCTACACGAATCGTCAAATACATGCTATGGGCATGACCATTGTGATCTGGTTCTGAAGTCGTTACCTGAGTCCTGTCCGGTTAGAAACCGCACGGAAGATCAGAGAGCGCTTTGGTAAGCGTTGGGCGCGGCAGATGTCGTCGTCCCAGCCGATCAAAATGGCTATTGGTTTAAAGATGTGGGTGATGTGCCGTATATCTAAAGATAAAAAATCGTGTTCCAAAAAACAACAACAAAAAACGGGCATACAGGAGAAAGTCCCACTTGCTTTCAAAATGTGCAGCGTAAACCGTCGTAAATCCAAAAATAACAGCAATCAGCAATGTTAGTTATTCTCAGTGAGCTGTAAGGATGACTACTGCGACGGTCTTTAGAAAGACTGCATATCGAGTGCCGGCAGTCGGTAAAAGCCAACACAGCTGATTCGTGGCCGATATATTGGCATTCCCCGTTTCACAACTGCTTGTGGCTGACCGGTTGTTGCCGCTCCATGCCCTGCAGGCGGGCTCCCTCGCCGTGGGCGGGCTCGTGTCTGACCCCAGCTGAGGGTTCTTCGCTGGCGGCACTCGGCCGTCTACCAGAGCCGGGAATGACTCCTTAAGTGAATTGTGGCCGGCCTGTCGGTGCCTAGTCTCAAGAGACCATCTTTCTGATGAGCCTGTATATCACCGACGCCATTTGAAGTCGCTCCCTGAGCGTGCGCGGGTGGGACTATGGATCTAGTCTCCCCGTTCGAAGAGGAGTAGTTCCGTTTGTCCGGGGTAGGGGAGGCTTCGTCGTAAGGTGGGCTTCGTCAGCAGTACGTGTGAGCGTGCTGATCTGCGGTCAGCAGTCAGCAGTCAGCACGGTCCCTGGACTGAGCGCAAACCAAGCCTGCCGTCTATCCAGTCAGCTGCGGGGAGGACTGGAGGATCAAGCTGAGCGAATATTCTAGTCAGATCCTGTCCGGGGAGGACGGGAGGATCAGTGAGGAATATCTATCAGCCCTGCGGAGGGACGGAGGATCAGTGAGGAATATCTATCCAGATCCTGCCGGGGAGGACGGGAGATCAGGATGAGGAAATCTATCCAGCCCCTGCCGGGGAGGACCGGGAGGATCAGGTGAGGAATATCTATCCCAGTCTGCCGGGAGGACGGGAGGATCAGTGAGGAATAATCTATCCAGTACCCTGCCGGGGAGGACCGGGAGGATCAGTGAGGAATATCTATCGCAGCCTGCGGGAGGACGGGGAGATCAGTTGAATGGAATATTATCCAGGCCTGCCGGGAGGACGGGGGGGATCAGTGGAGGAATCATCTATCCAGCCCCTGCCGGGGAGGACGGGGAGGATCAGGTGAGGAATATCTTAATCCAGCCCCTGCCGTGGGAGGACGGGAGGATCAGTGAGGACTATCTATCCAGTCCTGCCGGGAGGAGGGGGATAGGTGGAGGAAATATCTATCCAGCCCTGCCGGGGAGGCGGGAGGATAGTGAGGAATATCTTATCCAGCCCTGCCGGGGAGGACGGGAGGATCAGTGAGGAAATTATTTCCAGTCCTGCCGGGGAGGACGGGAGGATCAGTGCGGAGAATATCTATCCAGCGCTGCGGGGAGGACGGGAGGATCAATGGGGAAATAATCTATCCGCCCTGCCGGGGAGGACGGGAGGATCAGTGAGGAAATATCTTATCCAGTTCCTAAGCCCGCGGGAGGGACGGGAGGATAGTGAGGAAATATATCCAGCCTGCCCGGGGAGGACGGAAGATCAAGTGAGGAATATTCTATCCAGTCTGCGCCGGGGAGGACGGGATGGATCAGTGAGGAATATTTATCCAGCCCTGCCGGGGAGGACGGGATGGATCGTGAGGAATACTCTATCCAGCCCTGCGGGGAGGAGGGAAGGATCAGTGAGGGAATATCTACCAGCCTGGGGGGAGGACGGGTAGGATCAGTGAGCGAATATCTATCCAGCCTGCCGGGGAGGACGGGAGGATCAGTGAGGAATATCTAATCCAGCCCTGCCGGGGAAGGACGGGAGGATCAGTGAGGAATAGTTCGTATCCAGCCTGTCGGGGAAGGAGGGAGGATCAGTGAGGAATATATATCCAGCCCCTGCCGGGGAGGACCGGGAGGATCAGTGAGGAATATCTAATCAGCCCCTGTCGGGAGGACGGGAGGATCCAGTGAGGAATATCTATCCAGCCCCTGCGGGGAGGACGGGAGGATCAGATGAGGAAATATCTATCCAGCCCTGCGGGGAGGACGGGAAGGATCAGTGAAGGAATATCTTATCCAGTCCTGCCGGGGAGGACCGGGAGGATCAGTGAGGAATATCTATCCAGTCATTCACGGGGAGGACGGGAGGAAATCAGTGAGGAAATAGTCTATCCAAGCACTGTCGGGGAGGGACGGAGGACTCAGTGGAGGAATATCTATCCAGCCTGCGGGGAGGACGGGAGGATCAGTCGAGGAAATATTCTAGTCCAGCCCTGCCGGGGAGGACGGGAGGATCAGTAGAGGAATATCTAGTCCAGCCTGCCAGGAGGAGGACGGGAGGATCAGATGAGGATATCTATCCAGCCCCTGCCGGGGATGGACGGAGGATCAGTGGAGGAATATTATCCAGCCCTGCCGGGGAGGAGCGGAGGATCAGTAGAGGAATATCTATCCAGCCCGTCGGGGAGGACGGAGGAATCAGTGAGAGAATTATATATCCAGCACCTGCCGGGGAGGACGGGAGGATCAGTGCAGGAATCTCTATCCAGCCCGTGCCGGGGAGGTACAGGGAGGATCAGTGAGGAATATCTATCCAGCCACTCGCCGCGGGAGGACGGGAGGAACTCAGCGAGGAAATATCTATCACAGTCCTGCGCCGGGGAGGACGGGAGGATCAGTGAGGAATATCTATCGACCTGCCGGGAGGACGGGAGGATCAGTGAGGCAATAATCTTCCGGCCTGCACGGGGAGGCGGAGGATCAGTGAGGAATATCTATCAGTCCTGCCGGGGAGGACGGGAGGATCAGTGAGGAATATCTATCCAGCCCTGCCGGGGAGGACGGGAGGATCAGTGAGGAATATGTGTCCTCTGGCGACGCTCCTGGACCGGAACTGATAGCGCGCAACTGGACTTATCGACACTCTCGCGGGAAATCCACCAATATCGTGCCGTCTCGGCGTCCGGAGCCCTTCCTGACGCCGCAGCGGCCCTCCACACCGAGTGCACTAACCGCCCTACACGGAACCCTCCTTGTCTGATCAGACATCGGCGGCGCTTCTCACCTGTCACGGTGACCGCACATCACACTGGTTATAACTGACCAGGCTTCACCACTGCAGCCGGTGACTCATCTGTCGACCGTGTGCCGTCACGGCTGCAGTCGCGTCTGGCCGCGTCTGGCCGTGACGGTGTGACGGTGTGACGCGACGTCACTCTCAGCGCCCCCGTCACTCCTCCGGCGACAGGGGGTGACGGCGGCAGCGGGGGTGCAGGGGCGGAAGGGGCCACGGAGGGGGCGCGGCGCCGGCAGTCAGCTGGTGACGGGCGAGTTAGCGGCAGGGGCGACGGTGGGAGGGGGGGAGGGGCGGTGTAATTTGCGATGCTAGTGAGTTCGTTCTCCCTCGGGTGGCGACAGCGGCGGTGAGACGGTGGCGGTGTGAGTTGGAATTGCGGCCGCGCCCGCTAGCGTCTTAACCGATGCGCGACTCGCTGGTCGCGGGCGTCTGGCCGTCTGCCAGCGGCGGCACCTGGTCCACACGTCACTGGTCGGCGGTGATGTTTGCCTCCCCCGCCACCCTGTCCCCGTGTCCTCACTGGTCGGCGGTGACGTGTGCCTCCCCCGCCACCCTGGTCCCTGTCCCCGTGTCTCGGGGCTCGGGGCGAGCAGATGGATGGAGGCCTGAGCTAGCTGGGGATAGCGTGGTGGTGTGTAGATATTTAACCCGCGCCCTGGTGGGCCTCCGATACAATTTTGCCATGGTGGGGGTAAAAATGACCCCCCTCCCCTCCCGTCTAACTCTAAAACTAAAAGGGGTAGAAAGACGCGAAAAAAATACGTTTGGAAGCTCCCGACATGGGAATTCGAAGTTGCAGAGATCATTTTGAGCTCAGGTCAATATTGAGATCACCACGTCCACAGGTCATCAAAGGTCAAATTTTCCAGTTTTAGGACTCTTCTTCGAACAACCCCCAATTATCTCGGTAACTATGACAGCTAGGAACAAACGGAAAAATCGTAAGCTCTTGAAAATCGCTATCGCACTTGATGTCCTCAAAATTGTGCTTAGGTCAATAGTTTAGGCCGAAAAGGTCATTGAAGGTCAAAAATGCCATTTTTGGTAAAAATTGCTTTCCTGAATAGCTTTTTTATCTAAAAACAGCAGAGCATCTATTATAACACCATCGTGTTTGTCTGGTCGAGGCGCTTTGAAACCTATATATGGTGACCTGGTTAGGTCAAATTCACAATTTTACCTCAGGTGAAGGTCATTTGGTGACCCAGGTAGGTCATGCTGCATGTGAGGCGACGCGGCCAGACGAGACAAACACATTCGTGTCATCCGCTCATCTCTATCTTTATTCTATCAATAGTTATTAGCAAATCATTGCTGATGACCTCAGATGACTTCAGATGATCTTGTTAAGATCACTGAGCAACATTTGCACTTAGGGCATCCAGAATGAGCTAAAATAATTTTTAATTTGAAAGAATCTATTTGATCCAATGCATATTGTCTGAAAAGGAAGCATTTGTTTATTTTCCCGTTCACTTATAATGGGGAGGTCAGGAAATTGACCTGACCTTAGGTCACCGATGCAAAAATCCGAGATAAACCAATTGTAGGTACTTATCATCTTATAAAATCCTGCCAGTTTAAAATACCTCTGATAAAAACTGTGGCTTTGGCACGATCACAAACATTCAGGAAGGCAAGGTCACTTGACATGACTTGGTAACCTGACCTGAGATGACCTGAAGTCAAAGTTTTGAGAAAATGTGAGCAATTGATGTTCAAACAGCTGTACAAAATTTGGTGGCGCTGCGCGGCTGCGCCCCGCTGTTTTCTCGCTATTCCGAGAAAAAAAACTCAGGGGCGTCAAAATGACCCCCCACCAGGGCGAGGGTCAATGATCAATACATTAAGGCAGTGGACGTGGTAGTAGACGAGGCCTACTGCCACTAGATGACCCAAGATCTTTGTTCGTTCAATACACCTCGGTCAATTATATATTTTTCGGCACCCATTGTTTTCCCTAGGAGTTCTTTCGACCACTTAAGTGTCCTTCATTAGCCTGAACAACAATTGTGTATCTTACAGCTTGGCACACGTATGCAACCTTTGCATATGCTAGAAACAGCATGTTTTTATGTACTGAGTTATGCAGGTCCTCTAGGATTATGACACATATTTACCATTGCTGAGTGGCATCTCTAATCGGACCGGATTGACTCCTTCGATCTATCGCTGTTTATGCTGCCCGTCTGTTGTATTTCGGTACCAGTCGCGTGTCGAAATGATTTGCACCATCCTTGGCGGATTGCCCGTCACGCCAGCCAGCCACGGCGTACCTTAGGCGGCCACCTGCACGCGTCCAACTGTGCCCCGGCTGCTACCCTGCCGCGACCGCCCGCCGCAGACCTGACCCGTCTGACCCCTATGACCCCCCTGACACCTGTCTTCTGACCTCTATTCGCAGGTCACCGGGCGCACTCTCAGTACGTGAGCGTCAACCCGACGGCGGCGAGCGGGCACCACCGACCGCACCGCTCCAGGCGTCGTCACCATCGTCATTCCAACCACAAGGATGGAGATGACGACGACGACCGTCCCAGTGAGTAGCGCCGCTAGCGCCTCTACCGGCCGCTGCGCAAACTAGCGTCGGCTGGCCGCCCCGATCATTGGTTGCTAGGGAGTATGGATTCGTGGCGATGGGACGCTTACCTTTATCGTAAGATGCCGGGCAGGTCATGGAGATTGAACGGGTTCATTTGGGGGAGGCTGACAGCATGTTGGTCCTCAGCACGCTTTAGTGGGGGGGGGGGGGGGGGGGGGCAGCATAGGAGGAGCGCCGTAGTATTGTTCTGACGGTCAGCTGACCTAAACACTGCGGTTGAGCAAGCTGACACTGAGAATCACCTCAGTTCTCACCATTCTAAGCCCTTGGCGGTGCAAAATCAATCATGAACCATACAATTATTAAAATTCGTATGAACTATTTGATGATGAACCCATGACCAGCATCGATACACTGTTATGAAGCATACCAAACGTTAACCTCAAAATAATTATGATAAATGAATAGATGCGCTTCATCATTTCGCTGAGTTGCAGTTGGTGTACCAATTTACCCATAGCGTTCAACATTGAATAACTGAATGTGTTGAGGCAGACTGACCAAACTGTGCCAACCTATCATTATCTTAACTTTCCGTCCACGTATTCAATCAATCAATTAATCAATATTTAATAGACATCACAAAGTGACAAATACAGATGCGCTAGAGGGTAAAATAAGCCGGACGTTGTTCTTGTACCATAGTAACTGCGGGTCCCTGTAAATTACAATTCATTAGTATCCTGAATACTGACTTATACCGATACCATTACAGGAAGTGTGCCTACTCTTTAGACATGTCAATATATATATATATATATATATATATATATATATATATATATATATATATATATATATAAATATGTATTACGGTAAGAAGCTATTGATTTAATTATTGGATACGATAAAATTAACGTCTGTATCCCTTTAGTTGAATTTGTACTTATATATGTCGTGCATATTGTTTTGTTTCGATATCCATAAACCATCGCCACTATAAGCAGAGTAAGAAGATGTTATTTAGAATGACGCACATAAGAAAATAATATTTTTATACGAACAATTTATAATTACAACCGAGGCTCTGTTCGGTAGCTGCTATCAACGCACACCAGCTGTTTTCTATTGGCCAGCGCTAACGATACATGCTAGCAGTGTAAACGTTAGGGCAATGCTTCTAGTAGAGAAAGCCTTTCTGGAGCCTACCGATAATTGTTTGATTCCATACTGATATTGGAGTCCTGGGAATATCTTAGCAGCTATAGTGAATTTGGAGAGATGAAGTAGTGGCTAAATTCATAAAAATATGTTCTATAGACCAGTGCTAGCAACTTCAACATGACCGATGTGAGTAGGCACACTTCCTTTAATTGCTGGAAGCAAACTCGCTGTTTTATATTGACATTCATCGATTAGAGACTCAGGAAGTCGTTTCGTTGTTTTTCCTTTGCTTGCCCAGAAAGGGACGATGACCTCAAAGGTATGTGTCCGTCGGTGTTCTTCTGTAGTCGTGCACTGTAGCTGATTTGTTTGGCACTAGAGCTGTACAATACCAGCGCTGTCCTGCTCGACCTCATTTCAAGGTCACCAAGATTAAATTGTGCTCCCAGAAATTCCACCGGTGTAAATAAGCAGCCGTGATTTCGAAACGCGGTCCCGGCGGTGGTCTGGTGGATTTAGCTCCCTATTGATTTTGGCCGTGGTATTTGACCCACGGCGATCCTCGACCCCTGGAGATATATAAAGCAGCTTACATACTGGACATGTTTATAAAGTGGACATCGCTTAGTGCAAATGAGTTTGCTTCGGGCTAAGCACATTTCGTTGTGGCTCATGCGATGGCCCTGATATTTGTGTCGTGATTCTGAACCAATGTCAACAACAATCCTCATTCTGTAATGGGCAATTGGAGCCAGCTAGCCAATAGAGCAAAAAACATGTCCTCTGTCAATAGCCCAATGGAACGGCTGTATCAGCCCGACCCGTGCGTTGTTTGTCAATCTGTCAAGACAAACTCTATAGAGACCAGACGTCATATCACACGCAATGCGTTTCCATGGTAACCAAGAGCAGTGTCGGACAGTTTCTTTCGTATCACATCTCGGCACCTTGCACAATGCTTATGGTCATATATTCGCACCCGAGGTGTTTTATCAACTTAGCGCATGCTAATTGATCTCAGTTGTTGGCACGCAGCTCACATGGCACACGCTGGATGTTCTGCTAACTGAAAAGCTTTTGCCATTGCGTGTTTTATTTGGTGGTCTCAGTGGCTTGCACGTATTTTTGACCAGTGCTTGTTTCCTATAAAAGTTGTATATTGCTGTTAATTGTTACCCGGTACAGCTTAGGTATGTAAGCGGGCAGGGGCGCAGTCAGGGGACAGAGGGAGCACGTGCCCCCCCCCCCCATTTGACCAACCTTCACACAAAAAGTTATCGGCGACGTCCCTGTTAACAGCTTTTTAGAGGTCCTGCAAATTATAGTGGCCTAAATCCGGGGTGATATTTTTTCGCGACATTTTGTCGTCGGGTCTCTCTTTGCCGAGGGGGCCCCTGGGGATACCGTGCCCCCTTGTTGGAGGTCTGGCTGCGCCTTTGCAAGCGGAAACATTCTTACGGTTGAGTGAAAGTTACCCGATTCACTTGGGCAGAGGGTATCAAATAAATCCACTGCCTTCCCAGTTGGTGCATCAAATAAAATGGAAGCACTAAGCTTGAGAGACACGTCGAATTGCAAGCCGGCTTACTCGTCACAGCCAGAGAAGAGCCTCATTTAGAAAAAGGCGTACGGATTTGTTATGTGTAATTAAAAAGTTAGTTTCAAAGTTATGTAAAACGGCTCTAAAGTTACAGTAGGAAAGGAGTTCTATTAAAACATAGATTTCGTGACTGGTGCACATTTTCGGCTTGCAGTGCTCATGTTATTATTCTACGGTGACCCCGACACATCATTTGTTTGTTAAAGGGAATAGGTTATCTTTAACAAGGAGCATTGAACTGAGATATAAGGCAGATTTTCAGAGCTGATCACAGAATGGGTTATGGTGAAATTATTACCTCACTACGTTAAGTTTCGACACAAAACTAATGGCCCCTTTTAGAAGACGCTGTTTTGTGTCCCGATCGGGGCACGAAACTTCGCCGGAGTTATGATGTCATTCCCGCAAACTGCGGACTTTTCCTTTTTTCGCAATGGTATATAAAATATATTTTGTGTTCTGTTTGTTGTGATTATATGCCCGTAGATCCTCTCTCTCTCTCTCTCTCTCTCTCTCTATATATATATATATAATAACCATTTAACGAACAGGTAACCAAATTAGCAGTTAAACGATGCGCTTTATGGCGGTCTTTTTTAGTGGTTGCGGCCCTCAATTTTAT
>VOPJ01008679.1:0-24117 GCA_014673585.1 Semibalanus balanoides | reverse complement strand
AGGAGCAGGCCGCGAGACATCAGGAGCAGGCCGAAAGGCAGCAGGGGAAGCGGTAGTTGACCATGAGGCAGCAGGCACAGACCGAGAGGCTGCGAGAGCAGGCCGAAAGGCAGCAGGAGCAGGCCAAAAGGCAGCAGAGGAAGCGGTAGTAGACCGTGAGGCAGTAGAAGCAGGCCGCGAGACAGCAGGAGCAGGCTGCGAGACATCAGGAGCAGGCCGAAAGGCAGCAGGGGCATCGGTAGTAGACCGTGAGGCAGCAGGCACAGACCGAGAGGCAACAAGAGCAGGCCGAAAGGCAGCAGAGGAAGAGGTAGTAGACCATGAGGCAATAGGAGCAGGCCGTGAGACAGCAGGAGCAAGCCGCGAGACATCAGGAGCAGGCCGAAAGGCAGCAGGGGAAGCGGTAGTTGACCATGAGGCAGCAGGCACAGACGAGGAGGCCCTAGCGAGAAAGCAGCGACCGAATGGCAGCAGGCAGCAAGGCCAAAGGCAGCAGAGGAAGCGGTAAGTAGTTACCGTTAGAGGCAGTCAATAAGAGTTTTACCTCCGGGCCGCAGACAGCAGGACAGCCAGCCCGAGATAAATCAGGAGTCTAGGCAGAAAGTGCAGTCAGGAGCATTTTGTCGTTTAAGTAGACCGTCTGGAAGCAGACAGGAAGCAGGCCGCGAGGCAGTAGGCCTCTTCTCAAAGCAGGGCCGCGGGACAGTAAAGAGCGGAACAAGCAGGACAGGCCGCGGGGAAGTAGAGGCAGGCTTTGAGACAACAGGAACAGGCCGTGAGACCAGCCAAGGGAGCAGGCCACGGGACACGCAGAAGAGCAGGCCGCGAGACAGCAGGAGCAGACCCTGGGGAAGAAGGAGCAGGCCGAGAAACAGCAGGGACATGCCACGGGGCAGCAGGAGCAAACCACGGGGAAGCAGGAGGAAGCCACGAGACATCAGGAGCAGACCACGGAGAGAGAGAGAGAGAGAGAGAGAGAGAGAGAGAGAGAGAGAGAGAGAGAGAGAGAGAGAGAGAGAGAGAGAGAGAGAGAAGAGAGACGAGAGAGAGAGAGAGAAGAGAGAGACGAGAGAGAGAGAGAGAGAGAGAGAGAGAAGAGAGAGAGAGAGAAGAGAGATAGAGAGAGAAAGAGAGAGAGGAAGACAGAAGAGATAGAAGAAGAGAGAGAGAGAGGAGAGAGAGAGAGAGAGAGAAGACGAGAGAGCAGAGAAGAGATTGGTAGAGAGCGTATTGATGTTCGGATGTTAGATGTAGTACGAGGTATGATTTTGAGTGCACGGAGTGCTGTAGGTGAGATAGAGAGAGGAGAAGAGAGAGAGAGAGAGAGAGAGAGAGAGAGAGAGAAGAGAGAGAGAGAGAGAGAGAGAGAGAGAGAGAAGAGTGGTGAGAGAGTGAGAGAGTGAGTGAGTGAGAAAACTGCCGCTCTGGAGAAGCAGAGCATTGAAGCTTCAGTGCCTCTGGAAGCAGCGGAGCAGGGCTGTGGGGACGGCCGCTGAAGCTGTGATCTAGTGTAGAAGCTGCCCCGGGATGGCGCTATGTGATTCTTGAGGATCAGGGGAGGAGTGTGGTGGAAGTGCAGTTATACGAAATGAACGTGATGGTGAAGCACGAGATTAATATACAAATGTTATATTTTTGCTGCACTGACTTATCGGCTCCCTTAGATTTTGACTGTCATTGGATATATCATTTACTCCAATTTATATTGAGTTACAGTGAGCTAAGACAGCATCATTATACCATGAAGTACTTTGTTAAGCTAGTGCCTGAATAGTAAGCCAAAAATCAAAATAAAGAAGGCATTTTATCATATTTGTAATCGCTTATCTGAGTACCTATAATTTGTTTTTGTAAACAGCAGCACTCATTTGTTTCCGGTGCTTGCGCAGCAACTTGAGATTCGCGCAGTGCGCACTCATTCTCGCATTTTATGGGTGTCCGTAGGCTGGCGTTCGTCTTCATTACAGGGTCTTCAGTGTAACCGCTGTAAATCACCGCTCGAATCGCTGTAACCCCCACCAGTTACCAGCAATGTCTTGTCACGGTGTCGAGCTCGGTCGTGGCGTCTTTCATAGTGAGGCAGTGAGGCCGGCTGATCAGGCTGCTTCGACACCCTCGGCACCGGAGGCTGAAGGACGTCTGCTTCTCTCCATCAGCATCGACCCATCAGCTCGCGTAAGAAATTCGCGTTGCTTGTCCGCATGTTAAAGTTTCTCTAAACGCTCATTCTGCTGTTTATTTGTATGTACATGCCTTGTATATGTACATGTACGGATCATCATACATACATGCCTTGCTGAGAGACGAGTCTGCGCATCAGCGGTGTAGTGGAGATCAGCGTTCAGTGCCTGTATGTGTCATCGACAACATAACAACACTCGTGCTGGTGTTTATCACGAGAACGATTCGCCATACTGAAATGCATGATCCGTTTTTTCTTCTTTCTCTACGTTAGAAAGCGTATTTTATTGAGTATCATGCCGAACACAATCACTAACGTGCTTGGACCCATTGGCCTCAGCTGATCTTATAACTAATTGGTGCTACATACGTCTACCACGCTCGTAAAGCCAATACATTACAGGCAGATGACTATAAACACCACCGTGACAAAATGCTGTCGTGACTCGTGATCATTGAGCGACATGTGGCTCACTGTTGCTGGACACTCACGCACTGCTCGGGCACTTAGTGACTGATGGTGGGGCGAAAACTACACCATACGGTAGCTTATTTGCGGTGCCGTCGACAATTAAACGAGACATTACATATGCAAATATAACAACACAAACATTAAATGTATAAAATTGCACAAGTTTTGACTCGGGACGCTAAATCGGACGGCTCTACTGGTCGGACCGTAAATTAGCGATATCACCGGCGGTTGATGAATGCAAACAAGTCACACAATCATCTTTTTTTGCAAAGCAAACGTATCACAAAGTTACACTAGCGGACTCTGGTGGACGGGTTGACTGTCGGCTGGCTAGACTTGGACATGGTTGCCAGTACCGATCACCGCCCGCCGCCGCCACCGCCACCGCCACCGCCCCCGCCCCCGCACCGCCACCGCCACCGCCACCGCTACCGCCACCGCCACCGCCACCGCCACCGCCACCGCCACCGCCACCGCCACCGCCACCGCCGCCGCCGCCGCTGGTCTGTTACGACACCGTAGCCGGGGTGGTGGTCTTCACAGTCGTCCTGCATACACAGAAGGGGGACGGGCGGCGGTTTACTGTTCAGGAATTCATGAGTGACTAAATGGCTTACTACTGGTAGATTCAGAGTGGGCAAAGCAGGTGAGTTGGAGGGTTATACCCCGGAAAGCTTGGCCATAATGTTTCTTTATGCGTTAGTATGTGGTTTAACCCTCACCAGTGTAGGGCGTGGATGCCATCCCCTCGTTTTTTTTTTCTTCTCGAGAATAACAATTGTAGATCAACCGATTGCATTTCAATTTCCAATGCCCTTCATTAAAGATTTTGACACATAATTTGAAAACTTTGAATTTTAACCCCCCCCCCACCACCCGACCCGTGATTTTCGACCCGTTTGTCAAAATAATGTCAGGCGCAAATGGCGTCCCCTAGTATTAATCCTCGTATCTTGTGCATTTTCCGAGACCCGAGTGTTCGTTGTTCAGACGCATATGCACAGGTATTTTTAGATAATAAATGTGCTTTTCACTGAGATTGTGTCCTCATTTTACCTTTTCAGAGGTCAACCGAGGTCACAGACCTAAGATGAACTGACATTACTTTTTTGGCTTCTGGCAGTTTCAATGATATTTTATGAAGCTGTCTTCAAATTTGGGACTCATTAAGCATAATAAGATGTTCCTTCACGACTTAAGCTTGATTATCAATATTTATACATTATCGATTTGATGACATCCGGGTCATTGCCATAACGTCAGAGGTCACCTAATGACCCATGACCCTATTATTGTGCATTAATAGGCCTGTTTACACCGCACTAAATATATTCCGCGGACAATTTTCCACGGAATTTCTTTCATACAATTTTCGGCCGTATTTCCCTAGATTTCTTGGGTGTCGTTCTTATCCGATCTACTTTCTTAAGCGTTCTGGCTCGCGGTCGTGTGGACTGCGCCAATGCGACGAGAAATGAATACGGCCGAAAATGTAGAAAGAAGTTTCGTGGAAAATTTTCCGCGGAATATATTTAGTGCGGTGTAAACAGGCCTATTGACTTCCAATCGTCACAAGCAACACGCTGGTTTGTAATCGAAGCTCTAGCTCAATTTAGGAGTAAAACGCTAGAGGGTCGTACCCCCCATTCCCCACTCCTTTCATGGTTGCGCAGTTGCCCTTCACTGCCGAGGGATAAAACAAACTGATTTGTAAACGTTATTTCGATATTATTTAAACCGGGATTTATGCCGATTTTTGACCAATTTCAGTCGTTTGAGGGCGACGGCCCGGGAACGCCATCCATGAATTCTGCATTGCTGCACTTTCTAGCGTAGTGGTTAGGGCATTAACCACAGTCTTTAACACGGTGTCGGTGGTCCCTTGCTTTGCTGATACAATTTTGATGATGCAAAAAGGATGGTACTGTTTTGGATGTCAGGCTTTGCTGGAATTTCCCCGACGTCTTTAAATATGAATACGAATATACCCTGGTGAAATGTGTTTCTCAAGAAACATGGTAAGAAATAAGAATAGTAAATCCAATCAGAGCAAGGGTAAACTATACCTACCTATTATATCTTCTACAAACAATACGGAAGGAAGCAGCATTTGTGTAGACATGTTTGGTGACAACAAAGACTAGCCGAAACTGATTTGCATCATATAAATTACATGGTAAAAGACGTTAGCTCACTTAAATAAATAATTGTGATACATATCGCGTGCAGAATCTGTCTCAATATCACAGTTTTAATCAGGCATAGCACACAGTTTCCAGTGTCATTTCCCTTGAAATATAAACGCTATGATGCATAAAAGCGCCTTTCTCATCTTAACATTTAGTCCCGTGCAGTTCGAAGAAGATTCTTCTCTTTCTACATCTTTGTATTAGGTATTTTGCTCTCGCAGTGGCCAAAGCAGGCTGCTTCTGGGCATGTTGCAATACATGTGACAGCGAATACAAGCTGCTTCTGGACATGTAGACGAAAACTGTCCACTCAGTAACGTACGTTAATGGAAATGTCAGTTTGCTGACAGCTGTGATGTGGTGTGGTGATGCAGAATGACCGAAAACGTGGGGCAGAATTCTTCAACTTTGGAAATGTTGTGCGTGCGGAAATTCTGACAAACTATATTTGGCTGACGCCGTCAGTTGTCGTGAGTGTTTCACAGCCGCCCATGCTTTGTATAGTTCTCCGATAAGGCAGGCAAACACGGTGATGTCATAGGTCATAGATTCATATAGTTTTGTCGGAATGACTGGTAAAGTAAATGTAAATTTGTTTGCTAGTGTAGGTGCACTCATTAAATATCCAACGAGTTAATATTCACCCA
Source organism: Semibalanus balanoides (assembly GCA_014673585.1). NCBI lineage: Eukaryota > Metazoa > Arthropoda > Thecostraca > Balanomorpha > Balanidae > Semibalanus > Semibalanus balanoides. The sequence continues at coordinate 18,625 of VOPJ01008679.1, read as the reverse complement.
GCAAGTATGCTCACATTCCATCATAAACACATTCAGAGTAAATACACATCGCATTTCCAATAAGCGATTTGCGCGATACCGGGTGCAACATCAAACCAAAACCCTGAGCCAATGACATACGATAGAAGTTACATTACTTACTAGGAAAAACACTATCATTAATAGCAACGCCGTTATTAACCTGCTATGGTAGGTTCCAGTTTTACACGTCCCACATTTTTGTTCAATTACTATTTTGGGGTAAATGAGAAACCGCCGTTATTTCCGTGCTGGAAGAGTTGACTGTAAACCAAGGAGAGCTACAAATAAATGATGATGTTAATGATGAGTAGATATACAAATAAATGACCTTTCCTCGTGTCGTCAATTAAACGTTCAAGGAAAAATATTATATTATAAAACATTAGGGTGCATTTTCGGTCACAGGTCATCAAACCGATTACAGCAATACAACACTTGGGTAAAATCTAGCTGCCTTCGTCCTCCTACTTTTTCACTTATAAAACGATGATCACCAATTTCATAATGTAATGTAATGGGATGCATTACATGCATTGGCAAAAGCATATCTGCAGTGGTGGTGAGATGACAGCATCTCACAGTTCACAATTAATCGGCCACATCTCGCCATTGCTGTCACATCATTCAGAACATGTCTAACAATGTACATATAGGCATCAATATACCCTGGATGTGCATATCCAAACATGTGGTGCAATTTTAAACATGTGGAAAGATCGCTCACAAACGACGAATATTCATCACAAGCGACGGATAACAATTACAGGATGGGCCAAGAGGGAGATATTGACATTTAGCCGGGGTCGGTCTTTTTTATCAATAAGGATTATTGCGATTTTTCTGTCGGGCATGGTCACTAGATTTAGTAGAGAATTTGAATTTCAAGCGGAATAATAGAGCCTGTATCCAGTATTGAGTGATCCTCCTTGAAATGATCACCCATCGGGGCGTTCCTTCAGTTTCATTTCGAGCGGTCTCTAGAATGCTCATTAAATCTCAAACGCACCGGACGTTTCGTTTCACCAATTATAGGTGCTCCCCTGGCCGCTTACGCTGCCATACCCTACAATTTAGTTTGTACACAACATTTTTCTGTGTACAGTCTCCTGTAAAACCGGATGCACAGGTGTGACATATCTGGCCTCCCGGACACCTTGGTTTGGATAGTGCAGATCTAACAAGTTTGTTTTGAGTTTCTGATGGTTTCTCTAAGCTATCCTAATGTTAAAACCAGACTTTTTAACTTTACTTTGAATTTTGCATAGCAGCTTCTCATCCACATACGGCAAACATAAGAAACCTTCCTCGTTTCTCCGACTGGTTCTGTCGGTCCGTGCCGGTGCACGTCTACCTCTATGACGAACGTCATTTAAAAGCCTTCTTAGAACTTTACAGGGGTATCAATTTTTGCACAAGTAGCGTCCAAATTTTATCGCATACTCTTCTTCTCTTTTGGTGTCATTCGAGGAGTTCCTGATGGCAGCGGACGGAACTGATTTCTTGACGATGTTTGTGTTTAGTAGACGTGGGGGTGAGCCGATGTAATGTTAAGAATGATGCCAGAATTCATGGTTATAATAAAGCTCCGTTTCTACTTTAGTCACGTTACCTTTGAGTTTCAATTTGTCACTAAAAGTATCGAGAAAAGGCACTCCCGACCCTCCCCACTGAATGTCAGTGTGAACCGCCAGAGTAGGTGTAGCGAGTTCAAGTACGCCAAGAAAGTCTACCAGCGCCTGCTCACCCTGAGTCCCAAAATCCCTGCGTAGTCATCGATATAGCGTACCAAGAAAGATGGCTTCTCAGTCACATTGTTCCAGAGCTCGCGTTCAAATTTATCCAAAAAATAGTATATCTATAGGAGGGCGGCACGGGTTCCCCTAGCATAACCTAGTGTCTGTCGATAGAACTTATCGTCAAAACTAAACACGTTTTTGTTAAGACAATGTTTCAAGAGGGTCTTCACATCCTTCTGTTTCAGACCAAAGGTATCTACTACTTCGCGGTGTGCTTCGAGTTTTTCAATGACCGCGTCTATAGCCTCTGATATGGGGATGCTCCCGTATAAGTTAGCTACATCAATGCTGAAGAAAATCGAGTCAGTAGGGATACTTGTTTCCTCCAAACGAGTTGATAGCCTCTCAAAAAAGTATTTAGTGTCCCACAGATGCGTCGGTACGAAACTCAAAAGCTGATTAAGTATCCGTTCCAAGAGACATGAAGTCTTTTCAGTGGAGCCCCCACACGCAGATATTACGGGCCTGAGTGGAACTGATTCCTTATGGTCTTTAAGTAGGCCATAAAAGACCGGAGTTCTGCTTTGAGCAGGAGTGAGCTCTTTAATGGTGCTTTCAGGCAGTTTACCCCTAGATACGGACTTGAAAACCCTCTTAGTCTCCACCTTTGGAACTGGATTCTTATCTAGCACCTCGTAATTTCTAGGATAATTTAATATAGCGTGAGACTTGCTTAAATATTCAGTCTTATCCATGATGACAAAACCTTTGCACTTATCACTCTAGTTTCAGGATTACATCAATTGTTGTTTTGCAATCCTTCATAAAACCCAGGTTGTTCTCGGAACATTGCTAAAACAACACTTTATTAGCTCCTGTAAGTTTTACTATGTCTCGTATTAAAGCGTTTGACGTCTACGTTCTACATCATACACTAGACGAGGGGGCGGGAATCTATTATTCTGTTCAGGGAACGAAAAAGACAAATTTTACCGACCTATACAGGAGCGCAGATTGCGGTCGGTATAGTCGATGCTCTGGGTCGAGTCCAGTGTCTCGGGTTATTGCCGATGCTGTCCGACTGGTACCTCGAGTGTTTCGTTGTTAGTGTCTCCGTTGTCGGAATCAATTCGGTGGAAATCTAGCGCTGTTGCCCCGGTATTCGAATGGTGCAAGCAGTGGGCTCGTCGATTGTCGTAGCCTGTAGCAGTCGATTGATCTCGTCGAGTCGTTATTCGTTTTTCCTTCATTTTCTGGATCTCGTCTTTCCATCGTTGGCGTGATGGCTTAAACTTTACACCTTTTAAATTATTTAGTATTTTCAATAATGGTCTAAATAAAAGAATCAAGCTTTCGCTTACAGACATTATACAGATTGTTGAAATGTTGTAAACGAAGCTATTATTCCTTATTTTGACCCATTATTGAAAATAAATCAACATTGCATGTTGTGTTATGTAACATCATCACTTATATTCATAATCATGGCATCTCGATATATTAACAAGAGTTACAAATCGTTCAGCTTGTGAATGCTGCCGCATGAAAAGACATTTCACTGCTGACATGCCGTCGCAAACTCCTGTGAAGATGTTGTGTGGAACGCAGGGGGTTAATGCCCACATTGCTACCACCCCTCCCCTTCCCAGCTTAGTTTCCAGTACGTGATTTTACCGATGTATTCCTTGACCTTGAAGTTCTTGTTTTATTGAACACTTTTGTAAATGGCAGCAATACTGAGCAGGGCTGTGTCAGCACGCAGCCGTGTTTTGCTATGCTGGAGAATGGGTTCAGCTTTCAAGTACTTACCCTACGGGCGCCTCGTGTTCCGTTCGCCAAGCGGGGAATAACACGGGCGAAATGTGGGTAGCTAATGCGTCGTGCACTTATGGGATAAGGAGCTCCTCCTTGTTTGTCATTTCGTGGAGCCCGGCTTAACCACGCTGTACCTCATGCACCCTTTGTTCAGAGAAAACACGGCTAAGAGTCGTTAGCACTCGACCCCCCCTGTAAAAAGCACTAGCTCCACTTAGCCGAACCTTACTTAGCCTGAGTGGGCTTCAGGGATAATTTTGAAAGCATAAAATTGTCATGAGCGAAACACTGCAATAATATTGAGAAAATAAGTACGTAAATTTGGGATTTTTGTTTCAAATCACGTAGCGCCTAATGATTCCAAAGTCGTAAGCTTCACTTCAACTGTAGCATTAGGTACACACTCACGATCCAAGCCCAAGAGTACGAGTAAATCCAAACCCCCGCTGCCTACACATTTGTACGGCAATCGCCCACTTGTGACACACGTCCTTTTTAATACTGTGGCGCGTGGAGGAAGAAGTGATTGGCGACAGAGTTTGACAGCAAAATAACCACCATGCAAGCTGATATGAATCGGTGGTTCTCTGCGTTAAAGGTATGGTTATGTGTTACCTCTCTTTTGACGATCTGAATGACTTATTGCCGACTGCCCCAGCAGCTGGCAGAACGTTGCTCTCGGTTTCGAGCGATGCGGTACAGCATAACTCCAGGCGCTTGCTTCTAGTGCCATCTAGGGACATGAATATAAGTAGACATGTGGGCTGTTGCTCCTAGTCTAAAGCCGTGATATCCAGCGTATAGGTAAACCACGTAAAAAAGAACACATACAGGGGCTACACCACAGGAGACGGGAACAGGAAAGATGCCCCCTCATCTTTTAACCAGATGGATGCTCTCCCAATTCTCCTGACCAACTAGATTGCTAACAATCAATGTTCAGTTATATTCTTTGTACCTCCCCCGTTCAACAACTTTCTGCCGACGCCAGCCCCCTTCGCTCAACAACTTTCCGCTGACGTCCTTTCCCCCCGCTTACCAACTTTCCCCTGACGGCAACCACTTGGCTTCTCTGAATCCTGTCCCTCTATATTTTGAAGGCGTGGCGCAGCGCCTCTTTACATATCTGAGCATCATTTGATAATTTATATTTAATTGGTATTGGTGCTCCTTGTGGTAATGTCGTTGTGGTGGTGTTTTAGCGTTAAGGAGCGCTACTTCGGTTACCTATGAGGCACCCAAGCAACGCAATAATATGGTGACACTGTAATATTAACTGGGATACATGTATGGTGTATGATGCATGTAGGCAGTCGTATGCGCATTGTAATTTGTACGTTCACCATCATCAAAAGAATCAGCTAAAATGTACCACTCGATTACTCATTCGCTATTACACTCGCGCGAAAGTCTCATTGCCCCAAGTTGAGGTAATTATTATTCCTACTTATCGAGAATGTTCCTGCTCTGCTGACCAGTGGCTTATCAACATACATGCAGACATTCTGCATTTTATGTGTCTGTTCAACCTCGAAAGCTATTGATGTGACGGTGGGTGGGAAATAAATCGTTCGCCAGCAGGCTAACGCCATGTTCAGTGTTCACGTCGCTCCCAAATGAACGGTGGTTACGTTCACTTTGGAACTCCAATAAACTCCGTTGGTATATGTAGGTACCGCTTGAGGCGTTCAAATATCAAAGCCCACTCGAATCGTGACATGCTAGGTTTGCTCAAACTGATCAAGGTACAGTTGCCTGATGAACGAAGTTTGTTGTTGACATTATTTCATCAGGATTGAAAGATATTGGAATATAAATTATTGCATTAAACTTATTAACTTTATTGACTTACGGAACTGTTTTATGCATTTCCATCGGTGTTGATTTAGACATGCCGGCACATTCACAAATCCAGCCAAACGTATACCCATATCGTGATACGCCTCACGTGTGGTTATAAACGTCACCATAGATATTGAGCATAACACGATGAGATGCATTCCTAATGAAGAGGATGGATTGGAGAACTCTGAGGTCGAAGTCTGCGGCACTTCAGCCATATAGGCGCCGAGTGGACTACATTACATAGTGTGTATGTGTGTGTGTGTGGGGGGGGGGGCATAGGAACTCATTTCAAGTGGGGGAACAAATTATCAAAATTTTGGATTTAATAGTCAGATTTTTAACAAGTTTCGTTTTTTTATTTTTTATTCGAGATAGCTATTTTGTTGAACTCGTCATTTCACGTGTTTGAACGTTTTTTTTTATTTGCTATCTGCTTCAAATCTAGATTTGTGGTGACTTGTCGAAAATTTAGCTATTTTCGACCAAAAATGTCATGTAGCCACTGATATCGGTATATCTCCTTTTTGTTCGATGAAACTGCCAGACGCCTGGATCCGGGATCCAGATGAGATCTGCATCTCTGTGTCTTGTGTCCCGGGATCCACATGGGACACCAGATCCAGGTACGCAATAAGCAAACGGATCCACAAAGATTCCAGATCCTAATATATTTTATGCCGAGGGATCTACTGGTATCCCAGATGCAACTTCGGGATGCAGGCACGCTGGTAGGTACCTACTTTTTGCTAATTTTATCGTATTGGAAAATCATTTACAATATCTGCGTTTGCTAATAGGTACAACTTACAAGGTAATTTGCAAGTAGGTACTAATTATCTGCATAACACATACTAAATAAACAAAAAAGAGGTCACAAATTTGCATGTCAGTCCCTGCATCTTGTGTTTCAAGATAAAACTAAGGCTCGTTTTAAACCAGAGATCCACTGGGATCTCAGATCCTAAAGCATTTTACATCGAGGGATCCAGAATGATCCCAGATTTGTATTCATGTTATGCAGATGGATCCACTGGAACCCAAGACCTTCATGCATTTTATACCGTGGGATTCACTGGGATCCCAGATCCAACTTCGGGATACAGGCACAAGTCTGGCAAATGCTATTTTTTCATAGATGACGTAACATTCATGAGCGCGAAGGTATGCTAAGTTTCACGTCGATATCTGCAACGCTTCGGAAGCGGGAAGTTATTCAGGACAAAGGACAAACCAAGGAGGGGTAGAATCCGACCCGTCCCCAGGCGGTCGTGGACTATGCCTCGTAATTTTGAACCAGGTATTGAGACTCAAAGGCTGGGGGGCGTTGTCCCCACTCAAAAAGTTGAGGAGGCAGATCCCCTCCCCCGCCCCCGGCTCCTACGCCTTTGGGGGGAATGTGAGTGAAAAATAAAGTGCAACAGTCAAAAAGTATAAAACAAAACTTACTCAAAGGCAACGAATACGCAAACGGTCTTCATCTCTTTCGTTCTTTGACCGTATTTATGTGTTGACATGCCACTCTGTTATAAAACAGTCACATTATTTGTTGTACAACACTCAAAACATGTTTGATTGTTCAGGCATAAAGGCTTTCATCCCTTTGTGATTCTGACTTTTATTTGCATTACATCTTTGGCCGTTTCATTCTGGCAATGACATTGACAAGCGCATTATCGTGCCCCACCACTGCGTATTCCGTTAAATGAAGGGCACAGGCTACTTACTGATGCATCTCTGGCGATGTCGATCGCCATAGCTTGGAGTCGTCCTCAGTAGAAAACACACTGCAAATATGAATATCGAAACGGTTATTTTTACCCATTTAAAAGATTTCACTGGGTTAAAAATAGCATAACTTCCACAAAAAGTGTGTGTACTGGCATATAGCTGTGTGAATACTGAAATACATCGTTTTATTTTGGAACATGGTCGTTTAAAGTCAGGTGTGTTCAGCGTCATTTGTAAGTTTGGAACTCATGCGATAACCTCCAGACCTCATGCTTCCCCAGTCCAGAACATTATCGGCAACCGTTGCATTGTCATAGTCATAACAGGAAATAATAGAACCCTTATGTGACTACATAACTGGTCATATACGGTTCGATGCATACCTGGCAACAGTCACCTCCCGGTCAATGTGACGTCAAGTGATAACGGTTGCCGACCGCTATGACTGTGACACTCCCTACCCAGGAGAGGTGACTGTTGCCAGGGCAGGGGCCTCACTCTGAGAGGAGGTTTGGGGTAGGATGGTTCCTCACTCTGAGAGGGTGGGATAGGGTGGTGCCTCACTCTGAGAGGGTTGGATAGGGTGGTGTCTCACTCTGAGAGGGTGGGGTAGGGTAGTTCCCCACTCTGATAGGGTGGGGTAGGATAGTTTCTCACTCTGAGAGGGTAGTATTCAGGGTGGGTGCCCCCCTGCGCATCTTAGTGAATGACAGGAGGGTGGGACTAGTGTTGGATGTACTTACTCTGAGTAGAGAGATGGGGGATTGGAAGGTTTCTCCACCTCTGAGGGGTGGGAGCCTGGGAAAGATGGTGCCATCAGCTTATGGGAGAAGGCACGCGCTCTCGCGGGTAGGGTGGAGTAGCATCCACTGTCGGGTAGACGGCCGAGGTCCTGTTCACAATTTCCTGATTCGCACGCGGTGTATGGGTTGGCTCGCGCTCACAGAGAGGGTGGGATAACCTGGTGGTCTTGGGAGAGGTTCTTTGCTACATGCAAAGAGGGTGGGAGAATAGGGATGGTGGCTCACTTCTGAGAGGCTCGGGATAATGGGTGGGCTCACTCTGAGAGATGGTGGGTTGATGGGTGGGTACCCACGATCATCCCTCTGGAGGGTGGGATTAGGGTGGCTGGCTCACTCATTAGAGGGTGGGGTCAGATCACGGGTGGGGAGCGCTCTTCACGGTCCTGAGAGCGTGGGATATGGGTGGTGCATCACTCTGAGAGGGTGGGTAGGGGGTTCTCACTCTGAGAGGGTGGGATAGGGCGCGTAGGTGGCTGACTACTCATGAGCGGGTGGGAATATGGTGGTACCGCCAGGCATCGGCCGACTTAACCATCACTCTTGGAGAGGGTGGGAATAGGGTGGTGGCTCACCTTGAGAGGGTCGGAATAGGGATGGGATGGACTACCTCAACTGCATGAGGGTGGGATATGTGGTCGCTCTTTTTTACATCACTCTGAAAGATGGTGTTGGCGGGAGATATAGGGTGGGAATTGGCCTTGCACTTCTAGAGTTAGGGGAGACTCAGCGCCGGTCTGGCTGGGTCAATCACCGTCTGTGAGAGGGTGGGATACCCGGGTGGTGGCTTATCTTCTGATCAGTGGGCTGGGTAGAGGAGTACGGGTGTGCTCTGCCGCTACTACTCCTGGGGACGGGTTTGGGATAAAGGTGGTGCCTCAGCTCTGAGGTGGTGGGATAGACGGGTGGAGGTCACTCATAGAGCGCTCGTGGGATAGGTGGTGGCTCCACTCTGAGATGGTCGCGAGCGATATGTGTGTGATAGGCTAACACTCTTTGAGAAGGGTGGACGGACGGGTAGTTCTCCTCTGAGGAGGTGGGCCATTAAGTCGTCGTCTGAAGATATGAGTGAGCCGTACATCCACTCTGAGAGAGTAGGGTAGGGTGGAGTCTCACTCTGAGAGAGTAGGGTAGGGTGGTGCCTCACTCTGAGAAGGGTGGGATAGGGTGGTGTCTCACTCTGAGAGGGTGGGGTAGGTTGGTTCCTCACTCGGATAGGGTGGCTCCTCACTCTGAGAGGGCTCGCTGACAGCTGCCCAGGCGAGTCAGCAGCGGCAGCGCGGCGGCAGCCAGCAGCAGCAGCAGGCAGCCGGTCAGCAGGCAGCAGAGCCAGTAGGCGCCGACGCCGCCGAGCAGCTGGTGGCAGGTGATGGAGGCGGCAAACCTGGCGAGACATACAGATATACCGCCATCAGCATCTCATCATCGGATATGCAATGTGCATATAAGTTGGTTTGGGAGAGCGAAAATAATCGTATTAAAGGTATACATATTATCGTTAAATAAAGCAATTTTGAGCTGGATGGTCATTCTAAACATTGATTTCGTGTGACTTGATCGGGAGGGCGCTTGCGATACAATCTGACTCACTCTAACAATGTGGGACCGCGCTGCTTGCTTCAGGACTGGCTCAAGCTCCTGGCGGGGATGACCACCACCGGATCTTGTCTGGTCTCCGCACTTTGACCTCCGGTAAAAACGATTATATATCAACTACTGACAGTTTCTAGGCCACGTGTTCTCAGGAACAAGCATCTATGATTTCGCCTGCTATTTTATAACTATTAGCTTGTTGCTTACTGTTGGCTATCACTAGGGGGTTGTCATCCCTGCAGCCCCCATAGGCTCAATTGGCTAGGGATGTCATACAAAAGAAGAACCACGTATGTCAATTGACAGAAAAGGGAACATATGTGGTTCTTGCTAGTGGCGTGACGTCAGTTATGACCAGAATTTGTGGTGGATCGACATCTGTGGCGCGGCTTTTGCACGCCTTTTAACCCGCGCACCGACGGGGGGGGGGCGGCGATCATCCGACCTCCTGGAGTTTCTTCAGTTGACGTAACGCGCGCAAGATCTGCGCGAGACACGCGCTTGCAGTGGTTCGCGCGCGACTAGCTGTGATACGGAATTAAACCACGGAGCTTTTTAGTGCTGACACTGACCTCTGGCCAACGGATCCGGTCGTCAGTCACTTACCACGCTCAATATATGGCGTGGCCCGATTCACATTTCGGATTGTTTTTTTTCAACACGATATTTGCACTATTATTTGATGAGATGGCAGCGTGGTCTCTTATCCATAGTGTATATAAATAGCCATGCATCGCGCGATTTCAGGGACGAGAAGGCCACTAGCATTAATTTTATCAAACTATATGCTACTCGAGAAGACGGTCGGACGTCAGCCCATCGCAGATATTCGATAGCTCCGCGTTCACTGAGCGATGTACTAGCCTCTGAGTAGAGGAGGCCAGACTTCTTGACATGTCGTGTGACATATAAAGAGATGCATATATACTGCATTGGATCCTTGGCGAGAGCCCTTATTTGCAAGCCTCAGAAGACTGTGGATATGCTGTGGCTGGTCTTGTTAGCATCCGCGCTACAAGAACTACTGACTCGTCACAAGTTCAATGTTCCGCATGTTGAAGGCCGGAACTTATTTCTTTATATATATGTACTTAGGACAAGTCTACGTTTTTTCGAGATGTTTGACTATAGGCCGAAGAAGCCGCATACCAGGCTACCGCGTGTCACCGCAAATTGTAGCAGATTTGAACCTCCACAGGCGTTGATGTGATATGACATATTCGTATCTAGCAGGTCTCATGTATTTATCCTCTGGGGTAGATGTATCAGATGCGAAATTTGGACCATTTAGCGATCGATTTATAATGTTGCTGATTCAATACATCATTTAACCATGAGTAAGTTCACGTCTCTTCCACAAGGCGAAGACGAGAGTCCAAGAAGTTCCGCGATTAGAGACAATTATCAACGTCACAGATGACAGACAGGAGTGTTTGGTTGCAAGCCTATGAGTATTATATTTCTCATATCGTGTATCGTAGATTGTAGCACGTGCCACAGATGTAGACCCATGCACGGATACACGTATTATAAATATGCGATCGCCCGTTGCCTACTGATCATGTTCTGTGGCGGATGAGCTGCATGTTGTACACACAATGTTCACCTTGCACATATGTACCACTCGCAGTATTAATTTCCTTTTCTTTTGACTAAATAGGTTTTGCAGCGTTACTTAAGTTGCAAATTATAAAGCTTCATGTTGTAGGCAAAAATTCATTTTGGGTGGGTATTAGATGGATTTTTATGTGCGCTTTACAGCTGCATCATTTTTATCGTCCTAGGCACCCTTTGGTTTTGAGCTACGGCGGTGTAATGAAGGAAATGTTATAGAATCGTCATAAAAATATTAACTGGCAGATTTAACAGCGAAATATGCATTTTAAAACCTCAATTTTTTGCATGCATTTTAGAGACGGTACATTGGTCTACAGATTTGGTGTTTGTTTCATCGCTTCACGTCCCATAGGTGGCTGGAGCACTGTTTAAAAATTGTGAAGACGTCATAAAACTTATGGATTTGTGCTTATATAGCCAGTAAATTTGCACTTTTCCAACGCGCCGCTGAATTCGACACATAGTGCATACGCCGGCGGATCGTTTCTCTACGCGTCTGTGTTTGACCCGTGGTCGTACGACTTTTGGTTGGCCGAGATATAGGTCCCGGTATTGCAACGAATGTTTTTTTTTGCATGTAAATTTAACTTTCTGACACCCCTGACGCGGCACGTGTCACGGCCATGCTGCCATCAATGAGAAAAACATGTCAATAATCATAATGTCATTGAATGGGGCTATCAGATGGGCGACACCCGCTTGTCATCGGATGCGGGATTCAAAGATAATCAAGCTTCTGACCCAGCGTCGCGGGTCTGGCCGGGCCGGCCGGGCCCGGCCGGGCCGGGTCCGGGTCGGCCGCTTATATGTGATAAAAATCCGGTATTCAATGAGGACTCGCTTCGCGCTTCGCGCTCGCTCGTAATAAGTCAATGGGATAAAATTTAACTGCGCACCAATCAAACAAACCCAGCCAAAGCAAGTGAGTTTTCATCAATATCACTATTTTGGAGATTAGCAGATGAATGTTTGTTGTAATTTTCTTTCGTGACCTCTTTGAGGTCAAATCCAATGTGCCCCAGGGCGTATGGTTTTTGTACAACAACTCATCTTTTACGTGAGGCAGAGTGACAGAATTTTCGCCATTCTGTTTATTTTATATATTGTCATCAAGTGAAATACAATTTTACTTGACCTAGATATGATCTCAGGTCACGGCATTTTTTTTATTTGACCATGCTAGGTCATCCGATATATGATTCGATGCGTGGTGATGATAAAAACAAGATGGTGAAAAAAATCATTGCTCTAACTTGTATCGATACAAAAATATTAGCAAAAAATGTTTCCCGTGAAATGAAATTACGTATTTTGACAACTGCTGACCTCTGTAGCCACAACTATTGAACCTATCTCAAATCTGAGGAGCTTCCGCAGAAAGAGTGTTTCAAGAGAATTTCATTGCTTTTTACCGTATGTTCCTAGCTATCTTAGTTACCGAGCTGATCTGGATTATGTAAAGCAATGCTCAGTTTATTCGAAATATAGAAAAATATAACCTGTTTTGAACTCTGGTGACCTCAATATTGAACTGATAAAAATAATTTATAATTCTTTTTAGTGCTTATCACGGCCTACCTAACGCTGTTTTCTGCTTCTCGCTGCGTTGCGTAGTTTTCGAGATCTCCGAGGGGCGGTTATTCGCCACCCCTCCCCGTCGCACTATGGGCCACAAGCCCGATCTAGCCCGCCATAATCGATCGGAGTGCTTCTTCCATTTCGATATGAACATACATGAAGAAGGTTCAAACAGTTGACCCCATCCAACTCAAGAAATGTAATTAAGTTTTTTAGGCCATCACACATGGTACTACCGGCACCGAAACACGGAACTTTGGGTACGAAGCTTACAAGGCAGGCGAGTCCGCTGCTCTCGAAAAACGACTGTTTGTCTTACGATTAATGACGAATTGACCTAGAACAAATATTAAAATGTGCATCTTTTTATGTTAAAAGAACATTGGCTACACTTGAAATTAAATTTAAAACTAAAAGGATTTTTTTCCTGAATTTTAAGGACACATTTGTGTTGACACAACAAAAACTGTCCACGCAAAAACTTAAAATGCAGTTTTTTGATTAGAGCCGAATCTAAGAATAACACACGATAACACGGACGTACGAGCTGGAGTGCACCTCAATGGTTTGGCTTGCCTGGGGAGTCAACTTCCTGCCCCAACTAGCCCCCGCCACCTAAGCGGGGTGACTGTAGTTATTTCTTGCGCCCGCCGCGCGCGCAGCCGCTGCCGTGCCTGCGAGAAGGTGGGGAAGGTAGGACCCCCTGCTAACTTTCGAACCAAGCAACATAGAGCAGCACAGTAATAACCAGCATGTTGCCAGTCATGTGAGGCATCTAACGGTATGCAATGTTTAGGTTTAAAACTAACGGTTGACCTTCCAGGTCAAGTGAATGACCTCAATTCGACCACTTCCAGAATAGCGATTTTGCTCTGTGCGGAAACATCACAGTCATAAATTGATAAATGTGAATACAGTCATATACCTAGTCAAGTTATGCATCAGCAATTACTTAAAAAATATATTTACTTTGTTCGTATCTGGTCAAAAAAAATTCATACAAAGGTAATTTTCACAAAATGACGTTATGAGTTTTCTTACCACTTAGAGGAGCCATCACCTCAGTCAACAAAATAAAGAAATTGCCTCTGAAAATTTGGTTTACGGTATTTTCATAAGCCAGCTGCTTTCACACTTATATTCGCACTCTTAAACACTTTTTGGAAAAATCTTTGCATTTTATGTAGTGGTTTCCTAAAAGTATAAATTTTTTTTATTCCTTGGGTCCAAAAAAAATTAAATTAATGGAAAATCCAAGATCACGCAGCGTTTTAATAAAAATGTATTTTTCGATGATGGTGTCGCGTTTCGGTTTGGCAATTGCTAACCCACAAACATACTATTTTCAACGATTTTTGCAACATTTATCGTCTTTCCACCACCATGACGTCACTAAAACGTAATTATCTTTCAAACTTCTCAACCAATTTCAATGTAAATCTAACAGCATATGTATATTTCTTGGTAACTTTGCTACTGCAAATTTCAGCAAGATACACTTGATGCGTAGAGAGTTGTGCAAGAAAACCCTCAGGGGAAGGTCGCTTTAGAGTTTAGAACCTCCGTACGGCGAGGGTCAAAAACAAAACATGAAAGAAAAAAACACGGACGATATATTGGAGAAACAAGCATGGACGATACCTAAACTGAATTTCAAAATAATATCTGTATTTTTGACTGACTTGTGCCTCCCTAAGTATAGTCGCTTGCAACAGATAGTGGAAACCGAACATACGTGGCGGCCTACGTCGCGCCGGAATCCAGCCATCTGGTGAACAAAAGATGAGTTAATCGTTTGGAATTAGTTGCGAAATGGCTTCAAATTCAATAATACTGTCAGATGCCCTAACTGGAGAGCCTGAAAATGGTCCATATGAGGGTCAATAATCAGTTATGCGGGCTAGATCGGGATATCTGGCCCATAGTGCGTCGGTGCGAGGGTTTACTTGTATTACCCTGGTGCAAATCGCTGAGTTTGGCCACGCAAAAACAGTCGACGAGACCTAATAATGATGTATATATATATAAGTATTGAATATATATATATATATAAGACATAATATGATATGATATGTTGTGTAGTGTGGGTGTGTGTGTGTGGTGTGATGTGTGTGTGGTGTGTGTGGTGTGGTGTGTGTGTTAAGATTTAATATATATATAAGATTATATATAATAATATTATATATATATAGTAATATACATGGCAGACGGCTGGACTCTCTGTTCTATAATTCACGTACCTTATCTAGGTTAAATATTAAATTTATTACTGCGATCTAGCTAATCACTCCTGGTATGTAGATAGATATTAGACCTGTTGGTTCTTGCCAGACACTCCCTGCGTGCTGTGAATGTAATGAATTTCTGAAACGTGCATGGGGCAATAGCGGCGTTTAGTTCAAGAGCACTTGGCATAAAAACCACTGCGTTGGATTAATACGGCAATACGGATGTCCGTATTCATTAGAGATAGATCCTGCTCGGCTTGGCAGAGCTTCCCTGATCGCTGGCTGACATAGGTGGTGTATTTATGGAACTAAATTCAGGCATAGTGATGCGTCGTGTGTGTGATGGACCGTAACTGCTAATCAAGTGTCTGTTTTGTGACAAGCGTCGCTGCGGAACGGGCTGTTTTTGATTCGATATTGCCTGACAATTTCATAACTAGGAGAAAGCCCACCCCACCTCATCTTGTGGGTAACTAATGAAGCTGATAAGACTGGATGTCCAACCAAAGTAATAAATTGGATACCTAAATAAACCAACCAATATTGTATTACATCGATTCTGGTCAAAAGAGTGTTTATATGACACGTTGTGATGTCCATCAATCACTTCTGGTTATGGTCTTCGACCTGACCGTGGCCGACATGTGACATCAATTTGAAGTTTTCGAGCATGCTTTTGATTTTTCTCATTGAGCGCTTTCCAATACCACCTTGCGCGTCTCGCTGCAATTATTGGTTCGGAAGATACTCAGGGGGCGTTTATCGCCCCCTCAATGGTGTTCAGATTAGACTCTATTCAATGCTGGGTTAAAAATAGGCTGTTGATATCTGAATTTGATATTGCCATGTTATTGATCATCACCATGTATATTAATTTCATCATTTTGGCAAACACCACTATCCCATGTATAAATAATTAATTTCTCGTAGTGCTTGAGCAAGGAGCATGAATATATTGTTAATGTTTTTTTCAATCGACCTTCTCCTTGAATGTACCAAAGTGAAAAATATTTTTGTTTTACATTTGCATTCGGGCACAGCCCTTCTTCAGATGTATTCAAACCAAAATACAAATGTAAATGTAACGAATACAAATGTAAAACAAAAATATTTTTCACTTTGGTACATTCAAGGAGAAGGTCGATTGAAAAAACATTTAAAATATAAATAATTAAGTTTGATTTTACATTTAATTATATAGGTATGTTGAGCTGATGACAAACCAATACAAATGGAATGTATAGCCACTTCAACTTGTACTGTATTTTCACATGTCACGCACGCTGCAAGAGTCGGCAGTAAACATGAGAAATGAAGTGGGTGGGCAGAAATAGAGCAGATGGAAGAGGAATGAAATTTAGGTGTCGTGATAAACAGTATTGAGTATCAGCGTCAGACCATGTTGTTGAGTCTAGGAAAAAGGCACTTGGAATCAGACTTGTGATTGATTCTGATTGAATAATTCTTTTTGATTGAATCATTCTTATTTTACGTATATCATTCATGAATCGATTCACCTCTTCATGAATGATTCAATGAATCATTGATTGAATCATTCATTTCAATAAAATATGGTTTTTATCATCATTGGCACAATGAATGATTCTTTTTTGCGGGACAGCAGAAACTATTCCACGATAGACCAGTCTAATAATAGGGAATCAAACTGAGTGAAACACATCGTTCAAGATCACTTTCAGTAACCTTTCATTTGGTCTGTAAACACCCTCTTCCGAATTTATATGCACTGTGATTGCATTATGCATTGCTAAGAATTGTGATTGATCATTCAGTAATCATTCATTGAATGAACATCTGATTGATTCACGTAGCCTGTGAGTCACTGTGAACGATTCATCAGTGCGGAATTTTGAGTGATTGAATCATTCATTTTTGCCGGTGAATCATGATTGAATCATTCATTAAAATTTGAATCAATCACAAGTCTGCTTGGAATGCAGAGGGCCACTAACAGAAATATGATCTGCAAAAGTGAAGAGATAATAACACAGCTGTATCGTGCATACGTTAGACCTCATTTAGAGTAGTGTGTGCAGCCGCAGGTCTACAACATATGAGAAAGATTGCTGGTTGTAAGAAAAAGTTATGAAAAGGGCAACAAGATTGTTAATTGTTACGAGCGAGCGCGAAGCGCTCGCTCGTCTTTACGTGGTAAATGGGAAAAATATGATGATGAGCGACCCGACCCGACCCAACCCGACCCGACCCGTGGCAACGCTTTTGAGAAGCTAGTATATTTGCAACCGCACGTCCGATTAACAAACGGGCTTCTTTGCTGAGTAGCCCCATCCAACCAATCCTGTTTCTTACCAGTGCCGACTCATGTTGGTGACTACCACTGCGCGTGGCGCGTGCCGCGTGAGGGGTGTTAAAAGGTGTTTTGTCGCAAAACTCCGCAACGGCTGGGCTGATTGTGTTCGAATTTGGTGTGTGGTTAGGGACCCCACAGCCGCCGCTTTTCCACTAGTCAGGGGTGGGGTGCCTCTGCACGTACGCACGTCCACACCCCTACTCTTTATCTCAGGAGCGGCTAAACCGATTGTGTTCCAATTTGGTGTGTGTTTAGGGGTCCCTCACCCGCCGCGTTTTCATAAGTCAAGGGTAGGGTGTCTCTACACGTGCGCACGTGCACACCCCTCTTCTATATCTCAGGAAAGGCTGAACCGATCGTGTTCGAATTTGATGAGTGTTTAGGGACCGCTCAACCACCGCCTTTCCATAAGTCAGGGTTGGGGTGTCTCTGCACGTGCACACGTGCACACTGCAAGTGCACACCCCTATTGTATATCTCAGGAACGGCTGTGCCGATTGTGTTCAAATTTGTGTGGTTAGGTGTGTGGTTAGGGACCTCTCAGCCGCCAATTTTTAACAAGTCTGAGGTGGGTGCCTCTACACGTGCACACATTTTTTGTATCTCAGAAACTACTTACCAGATTGACATGAAAATAACCATGCATTTTCTTCGCGCTCGCTCGTTCATCGCCAATTACGGCGCTGTACTGGTCTTAGTAGTTTGCCTTATGAATGTAGATTAAAGAAATTGGGTATGTTTTCACTTAGATATAGAAGGCTAAGAGGAGATGTAATTGAATACTTCAGCGACAGTCATTTTCCGTAAAAGGGTTGTAGGACATTGCAATAAGCTACTGGGAATGCCGCTACTGCAGTGACACTTGCTTCCTTCAAAATGAGATTAGATAAATCCTATACAGAGAAGGGATTAGTTCATAAGTAGGAGAGAGTGCCCACCAGGGAACATGGTGCCAACAGTGAACACACTGAACAGGTGCCCCTCCTGCCTTCATTAGTAATGTGATACTTCCATCGATTTCAGTGGTAGTAGCTGACACCAAGCGATGATGTTTAAACTTATTGACAGCCATGGCTGCTCTCAATTGATTCTGGGAGGATACTAACTGCTTGTTGCTGTGTTTACCGATTTATTTTCGATAAGCGTTTTTTTCAGAAACGTTATATCTGTATATTTAGTGAAATTAGCTAAGTGACACCTTTTGAGACATCCATTGAATGATGTGAATGTCATAGTTGGCAACAGCCATTTAATTTTTCTCCCTAAAATTTGCTTAAAAAATATGTAGTATACCGACCAGTGAACAGGGGTGGGCGCTCACTATGTGAACAC